>JARFJB010001682.1:2135000-2182500 GCA_036346205.1 Vesta saturnalis | reverse complement strand
TTAATAGCGGATTCGTTTCATCAGCTTCAATAGTAAGTTGCAAACCACAGCCAAAAGAATTCACCAAACTTGTACATTTTATCACAGTAATGGAAACTCGCAAAAACCGCATTCTTCATGTCCTCTGGGGTCATTTCCTCACCAACATCTACAGTAAGTTAAGAATTAATAGCTTGAAATAAAAAAAAAATTAACTTGGATTTATTCTTCACAATACCGGAAATCAAATGGAGACAATGGTGGAGCTCTATGCCAGGGATTGCGAAGAAAATTTCTACCCGACACCAACACTGCCGCATTTGCAACCGCAAACTCTGAGAGAATTACTTTCTCAAGACCATCGGAAAGATGAAAAATATGGAGACCGTGTACAAAGGCAAACAGGCGACTGAACGTAAAAGAATGGCGCAGCTGAATACTGAGTTGGAGACCTCACGGGCAGAGGTTAGAAAACTAGAGGAGGAACTGGCTTGTTGAAGCTTGGTAGAAATAAGAATTATATGTAATATTGATTAAGATATTGTAATAAATGTATATAGTTGAGTATCGGAAGTATTTGCATTAATAACAGCTCCATATAGCAATATAAAAAATTATGAAGTAATGCTAGCCTTAACATAGCATTTGTGAAAAGGATAATGGCAATGAGAAGTACTAAAGTTAATTTTTGATAAGGGCGTGAAAATAAATTATTTTTCCATTGTTATCCTTGTCCTTGCATTGCTTTCCAGTTTATGCATTTAACGTACATGAGTGTGTAATTAAAAGAATGAAAAGAGACATAGCACAAGTTTCCGCCATAAATAATTCTAACAGATGACGCTTTTTTGACATTTTCGCCCGTTTTGGGAGTTGTGCCGTGCGCCCATATTGCCCTTACGGGCTTGACGCTCTATTTAGTATTTGGCCTATAACACTGAGACAAAATTTAAATCACTCTTCTAAGGTGAAAGGGTTGTTATACGTGTTGGATGTTTGAGATATAATTATGTATTGTATTATCTAGTAGGCGACAATTCTATCTGCCACAGTCACTTAATTGAAGAACTCGCCTAGGACTACTTATTTCAGAAAAATTTTAGATTGCAGTGCCGCCTAGAGGTTATTTCCCGAATTGAATGTTCTTACTTGTTATTTTATGGCGTGTAAGGCTTTTGAATTTAAATTTCAACCATTTCACGTTTTATATCGAACTCGCCCATCTCCATTGCAGTTATCTTTGCAATTCGTTTACCTTGGTAAGTCTTCATGACGCTTAGTGGATTTTGAACTAAAAGCCCCAACACCTGAAAGAATTAGCTCCAACTCCTGGAAGGGGTTCCAGGAAGTAGTAAACATCAGAGGCTCGAACATCTGACAGAAACTCCTGTAAGAGGATACCTCACCTACTAGAGGTCCTAACAACTGAAAGAGGCTCTAACACTTGCGATAAGTAGCCGGAGGCAGCAACCGAAGAGGTTGAGGGACCAAAATGGAGGAAGTAGAACGTATGTGAAGATCCAAGAAGAAGTAGATAGAGAGGTTGATAATCCAACAAGAGTCGGGTAAGTGAGTATATCATACTTTTCTATTGGTGAGAAGCTTGTCTCTCATTGGCTGATTGGGGGGTTACCTTTCATTGACTGTGACCTCGTCTCCTATTGACTAGGAAGATCTCATATCTCACTGGTTCAGGTTACGTCCAAGGCCACCTTTTCTATCGACCTGGTGGCGGAGCTTATACTTTAGGTCACAAAATATTTAAATGGTTTTACTCATATCTATAAAACATGACTGTATTAACGCTAAGACTTTTAATTGCCTTATTGCTAATTGAATATGTATCGACGCCAAATGTGTAATTGGCGTTTACATACGTATCTCTTTAACGTATTGAATACAATTTTTTGCAAGCATATAATGTGTAATATTTGTAATAAAAGCAAGCATCGGTTTAAATTAAATGTTTCATCCGTAACCTGCAATTTAAAGAACCATCAGTGCGTAACTTTCGGTGTCAATAGCATAACTTAAGGTAGCTTATCGTACATTAGTAGTACATCATTACAGCTAATTTTGTAAAATTTGTCTTTGCTATAACTATATTTTTTTACATAAACATTATCGCTTTTAGTCCTAATAATATTGTTACTATTTTGAACAAATAGCCTGGTTACTAGCAAAACAGGAACATTCATTCCTATTAAAAATGGTAAACAGAATCAGATTACCACGAAATAAACACTTCTTTTCGAAAAATGTTATTTTGTTTTTTTTTATTAGCATAAAACATCGTAATGAGAAAAAACTATCACGAATACAAAATTTTGTTAACATACTATCAAAATAAATTAATACCACGACATCGTTGCCTAATTTACTATCATTACCTAGGAATTTGACAAATACCATTCATGAAAGGTTTTAGGTGCAGGGTTGGGCGTGTTAAGTAGTGCTCAACCAATTTCTTTAAAAGTTTTAGCATCTAACACTACCAAACCAGCACAATATGTATTTAAAAATTGGTCCACTCGGATAACATCCCTCCTCAGACCACGCTATACTAGTTTTGTCCTCCTCAACTTTAATTATCTAAAAAAATAAAAAGTAATATATGTAAGTAATTATCCTCAAACATGTACGTACTGCACCAGGATTTACAGGAATTGTATATGGACTAATGCCGTAGAAATAGCGATACCTTTTTCCTAAACTAACAATGCATTAATATTAATGTCAAAAATCTGTACTGTAATAAATTTATGTTGTTAAATAAATTGTAAACTATAGTAACTGTTTTTAAAGTGAACTTTTCTTGACGTTCTATTGTATGACATAGATTTGCGGTTTTCATCAAATTATTTAAAATTTAGTCATCTTTTTGCGACTTTCAAAAATGCACTGCGGTTCTATTTGAAAATATACAGAGCAACCCAAAAATCGTAGATTTTTAAAAAAGTTGCTTCTATCGACGACAATAAAAGTTTCTGGAAATTTAATACGGATATTTTAATTGTACCTTAACTTGACACCGTTTATTTCGACTTTCTAATTTAGTGTACTTATTCCCTAAAGATCTGCGTTAATCTGTTACCAAAACACGACAGCTGGCCGACCTTAGTCGAAAACCCGATAACTTAAACTTATTAGTGATACATTTGAGTACTATTAAATAAAGCTTAGGCTGCTTGGCAAGTAGAATAGACAATCGTTTTGCTGTATTCCACTGAACGTAGATTGAATTGATGTCACAGGATTTGGACTATTACTAAAGGAAGCCGTAAAATTTTTAAATAGAAGCCTATGTCGAGTTAAACCTCATTTTAAAGGTCATGTTTAATAAAATGCAACGGTGCAACTCCGGATGAAGAGAGTTGACCCAGTCAAAAGTAATAGCTTCTTAAAATTTTTTAATATTTTCTTGGAGCAATTTAAATTTTTATGTAACTAAATATTTGTAATATAATAATAAAAATAATTACTGTCGTTTCAGTTAAATTTTTATTATAAAATTAACAAACTTATCTCACTTACTTACTAAGTTATGTAGTAAGACATTGACTAATGATAATATAAACTGGTTGAGGAAAACTAATCCTACATATTGAAATCATCTCATTCTACCTCAGTTGTTCAAGCTGTCCGCCGAATGTTTCGAGACGTGCTCCAAGACGTGTGTAAAATGTATTTGTAGTATTTCTTTTTATTTCACCAGAAATTTCCATAATATGTTATTCAATCCGGGCTTTTAAATCATTTAGATTATTAGGCCTATTAGTATAAACCTTCATCTTTAAATACTACCAAAGAAAAAAATGTAAGGGGTTCAAATCCGATTATATTGGGGGCCACTCAATGGAACCCCTTGGTTTTGGAATGTTGCATTTAAATAATTTCGTACATCCCTATGGCAGTGAGGAGCACCATCTTGTTGGTACCAGAGGTTATTAAAATTAATTTCCTGGTCTTCTCAAACTTGTAAAATTGCTGGCAAAATTCGGTCTTGGTGAAGCCGCAAGTAACGAGGTCCATTTAAAGTGTCTTCGATGAAGAACCAATGATGTTGTTCCCCAACAGTCCCAAACATTCACTTTTCAGTACACTGGGTGTGCTGCTCTCTCATTCAGTGAGGATTTACAGCGGACCAATATCTTATATTTTGTTTGTTTACACTTCCGTGAAGAGAAAATGTTACTTCATCCGTAAAACTTATATTGCAACAAAATGTAGTCACACACCTTCCGATCATACATTCACAAGATTCTAATCTTCTATCGTAATCATGATCACCAACTCATGAACAAGTTGTGTTTTATAGGGATGACATTTTTCCAATTTTAAAATTCTACTTACGGATCTTCGACTAACATCCTCATTAAGCGCAATCTGAGTGGTAGAACTATGGGGATTTTCATGAACGGATAGTAGGACATTGAATGAAGTTTCTTGCGTGGTTCGGCCTCCCACTTCGAGGTTTCTCCAGCACATTTCATTTTTAACAACATTTTTGAACGGTTGATTGCTGTGGTTCTCCATCAGGGTATAGCTGATTAAAAATTTCGCAGACTTCCCGTTGTGTTCGCTTTTTCTCCTCATACCCATAAATAATTAAAATTTCAATGCGCTGTTTAGTAGTTAACGGTGCCATAATAATATCACTCTGTGCTACAGTACACAACATAATACTTTACATAATTAATGGCGTATGAAAATTGCTAATTTAATTTTCTTGAAAATGTGTAAACAATAACAAGATGTTTAAGTAGTATACACGTGCTCTGTATGGAATGAAAATTCATGTTTACATAAACAAGGCCAACAATGAAACACGTGTTTGAAATTAAATCAAAGCTAATTTAAACTCAACAAAACACCAAGAAAATATTGAAAACTTTGAGAAAGCCATAACTTTTGACTAGGTCAATCCTTTGCAACGGAGTTGCACCTTGTGTTCTATTAAAAGGCCTTTAAAAATTTTAGGACTTCCTTGGGCCGTCCCTGGTCATGCTAAAAATCAGTGAAATACGTCTAGATGTGAGTTACAACACCAAATACAAAAATACTAAGTTTCCTAAAATTCTGGACAGTAGTTCAGCAGGTATTAACTATATTCCAGACTTTTTCCCAATCCTTAAACGTTAATTAAATAATGAGTAATTTACATTACCCTCGCATATACTTTTAATTATATCATAGACCTATGTAATAAACACCGCTAATCTGAAGGTTTATATTATATATCCATTTCTATGTAATTAATCATTTTTAAATTCTTATTGTGATTAAAGTAATCAGTTAATTTTTATTGCGTAGACAACACATGAGAAAGTTTTTCAATTTACAAATAAAAAGGTTTCCACCGCAAACGGTGGCGCGGTGGAACATCTTGTCGGCGAACTGGGCGCTACGAACCTGCCATGACAAAAGGTCTCTTACTATTAATATTAGTTTAAACTATCCATTCAGTTTAAGGCTATTTACGATGTCATTTTTTTGATATTATTTGATTATACGAGTTTATATGTTGGTTGTAAATTTGGCTTCCAACATCTAATTTTTTCAGCAGATCATTAGTGTTTTATATCCTGCATACCCTTGAAGCCGTGGAAAAAGGTAAATAAGAAAAAATACCTTAGATTTGTCTTGAGTCTCTGAGAAGAAAAAAAGTGGTGACGTCACTGTGCATTGTACATTGTAAGCGTTTACTTCTTTGAAGTCTTCAGAACTTTGCTTTAAGGGTAGAAGTCAAACAACCTGTCCGGTATTAGCTCATTGTACAGGGTGTCCCAACGATAGAGTAAAGTAAGTTTATGCTTAACTAGAATTATTTGTGTAAATATTGTATGGACCATGGGGTAGAGGTAAGAAGTGTGCATTTTTTTTAAATATTGGAAGTTATACAGGGTGTGCCAGAAAAGCAGGACGTGAAAAGGTATAATTTTTTTAAATAGAACACCCCGTATTTGATTTTAGTTTTTAATTCTACGTGTCCATACAAATATATTTTGTCATACAAAATATTGGCTGAAAGTTTTTAGTTCTTGAGATATTCGCGTTTAAAGATTATTATGGTCATTTTCGTGGGGTTGATGAATGGGCAATTGTTCCGTTATTTCACAATAAAAAAAATTGATATTTCGTGTGAAAAATGAGTGATATTATACTAACGTTTAGACCGAGTAGTATTTCTAATTTTCTCAACAGGGTGTTTGTTATAACCATTCAAATTTGAAAATTCTCAAATTAAAAAAAATCAGTTTTTTTTAATTGCACACCCTATATATTTTTATTTCATTTTATTCGGGATTAAAAAATCTATCATTTTTGTCAAATATATCCTATATCTATCTTTGATAGTTTTCGAGGAATTTCGATTTTTCTCACTAGCTACGTTACATACGATACTATAACATTATTGTGGATCGTGGTAGCCATGGAAAACAATTGCGACGAAATAAAACAAACCACCTAAGCGAGAATATTAACTGTTTTATTAATGAGAAACAGTAATTCAATAATTATTCAACATTGCGTCTTAGTAAATGCTCAAATAGACGGCCTTCTTGCTGAATACACATATTGAGCCTTTTTCTCATGTTCTGTCTCACTTCGGATAACATAAGAGGGGTCACTGTGCGACAAGCTTCGCGAATTCTATTTTTCATGTCCTCCCTTGTTGTAGGTTTAATAATATACACCGATCTTTTATGTATCCCCATAGGAAAAATCCAGTGGAGATAAATCGCATGACCTGGGTGGCCATAATATAAAGCCATTACGTCCTATCCATTTCTCCGGGTATTGCTGGTTCAAGAATTCCCTTACGTCCCGATAAAAATGTGGAGGTGCATCATCCTGTTGCAACCACATATTTAGTCGTCCTTCTAAATTGATATCCTCAAGTAACACAGGCAATTCTTCACGTAAGAAATGCAAATAGCTGCGCCCGTTAATGGATCATCAAAAAATAGGGACCGATAATTTGGTCATTAAGTATACCACACCTCACATTTGGTGACCTATGATTTTGGTTTTGAACTTCTCGTAGCCAAAATGGATTATCAATGGCGTAATAGTGCATATTATGCCGATTTACAGCCCCATTGCTTTTAAACGTCGCCTCATCGGAAAACATTATGGAGCACAAAAGTTGGTATTTAATTGCAGCCGTTGATTAATGATATTGCAGAATTCAATTCGTCTTGCAAAATCCTCTTCTCGCAATTCTTGATGAAGCTCAATGTGATAGGGATGGTACTTATACTTCAGCGTTGTTCGATTCACGTTTGATTTGGAGGTATCACATGTCGTCGCTAATGTCCTAGAACTCACTTGGGGATTTTCTTGAATATTTAATAATATTTCAAGTTCTTTTCTTCATTAGCTGCCCTTTTATTAACAACTTTACGTTTGAAGTATTTAACACTACCGCTAGAATCAATCTATCCATCAAATTTTCCAAGCCAACAGTAGTAGGTATTCGACGTTCAGGATATTTCATTTGTAGATTCGTTGTGCCAATAAAGGGTTTTTCAGCCTCGCCCAACACGTATATCATATCAATTAATTCATTTGTCGAATAATCCATAATTGATACAAGAATAGATAACAAGTTAAATGCGAAAACGACAAATTTAATATGTGTTTATTTTGACAAGTAGGAAACCTTTGTATCTTAGTAACGCAATTATTATTTTCCATGGCTACCAAGATCCATGCAATGCAATGTTATCGAAAATAAAGTAGCTAGTGTGAAAAATCGAAATTACTCGAAAACTATCAAAGATAGATATAGGATATATTTGACAAAAATGATAGATTTTTAATCCCGAATAAAATGAAATAAAAATATATAGGGTGTGCAATTAAAAAAACTGATTTTTTTAATTTGAGAATTTTCAAATTTGAATGGTTATAACAAACACCCTGTTGAGAAAATTAGAAATACTACTCGGTCTAAACGTTAGTATAATATCACTCATTTTCACACGAAATATCAATTTTTTTATTGTGAAATAACGGAACAATTGCCCATTCATCAACCCCACGAAAATGACCATAATAATCTTTAAACGCGAATATCTCAAGAACTAAAACTTTCAGCCAATCTTTTATATGACAAAATATGTTTGTATGGACACGTAGAATTAAAAACTAAAATCAAATACGGGGTGTTCTATTTAAAAAATCATACTTTTCACGTCCTGCTTTTCTGGCACACCCTGTATAACTTCCAATATTTTAAAAAATGCACACTTCTTACCTCTACCCCATGGTCCATACAATATTTACACAAATAATTCTAGTTAAGCATAAACTTACTTTACCCTATCGTTGGGACACCGGTACAACTTTTGGCCAAGTTTCGCTAAGATCGGCCATTATGTCTAGATGTCTGTGTGTGTGTGTCGGTGTGTACAAAATATCTGGTGTGGAACACCACACGGCCGTCCAACCTACAAAATGGAAATTAAAAGAAATGAAATCATTTTAATAACAATTTTTTAGGATAACTATGCAACCTCTTTTATAAGAAGTTCATTACGGAAATAGGCAACATTGTAAACGCAAATACAATAATCTATGTCAACCAGACGTTTAAAACTTCATGACAGACAGAGGTTAATAGACATCTAGTTGACAACTTAAATTAAAAGAAATGAAATAATTTATTTTTTTCTATAGCAATTGTGCTTTGAACAACCCAAATCAATAGATCAAGTTTTAATTTAACCGCGAAGGTATGTAGATAAAGTTGAACTTTAACAGCAAGAGTAGATAAAGCAGTTTAATTTTTTTCATTTTTATTTATATACATATACAACTTATTTTTCCTTTTTATTTGCCTTAATAATAACTTCAATATTGCAATTTAAATTTGACTATTTCACTCGTTAACATTTTACTTAGGAAATCGCCATAGTAACGAACGTATTTCACGGCAAAACACGTTGTGATAAAATTTGGCAAAACCTACAAGTTGGTATTGATAAGTGATAAAATTTTGACGTTTATAAAATATTTTAAGTATGCTGTAATAAAAAATTGTCAAATTGACAGCGCGTGGCTTTACTTGTTTTAGTTAAATTATACGATGGAGAATAAATTTGGGTGTAGTTCGATTACTGAAATAGAGCAAGCAATTAACGAAACAACACCCTATAATACAATAAAGACAAAACGATCTGTTTGGGAACAGTTTTCTCAGTTTCTTACTGTGAGAAAATGCAGTTTAGATAAGGATACGGAACCCGAAATTATAGCCAACATTCTCGAAGATTATGCATATAATATGAAAAAAATAAATGGTGAGAATTATAAAGAATCAAGTATAAAATCTATATGGAACACAACCGCTAAAATAATTCAAGAGAAATATTTTAAAGAATTTGATAAACATATTGATCCATTTCAAGTATTACATTCAAATCAGCTCGCGGCTAGAGACGCGAAACGCCGTCAACTTCAGATTATACCAGAGAAAAGAAACAAAGTTCAGTGCATTTACCACAGAACAGTTTTTAGATATGGTGCAGTGCTACAACGAAGACAATCCGGAAGGATTACAGAAAATTTTTTCATCTTTGCTCCTTTGAACTTGCATGGCGGGGTAATGAGGATGCGAATTGTAAAATACAATATTTTCAGAAAGAGCTTGACTTAAAAGGTGAATTCACTGGAAGAGTAGAATACAACCCAATATTCTCAAAAACACAAGGAGGCTCAAAAATTTATCGAATAGTAAATGGCTAGTAAGAAATAAAGTTAATGACAATATGTGTCAGTTCGTATTTATTTGAAGCTTATCGAAGAAATATTGACAAATCTTAATATAACAACAGAAAGACTCTTTCTTACAGTACATCCTAATTGGCAAAAGGAGTATGGTATAAGAATATGCCTTTGGGACTCAACAATATTTCTAAATGAACAAAATTATCAGCAAAAAAATTGGTCTAGATGTTAAAAATTTAGTGACTAATCATTCACCGTTCCTCTGCTATATCAACATTGGCAAAAAAGGTATCGGTGAACAAGAACTCATTAAACTAACAGGACATTCTAGTGCTCAGTCTTTGAAACCTTATTTACAACTAGATCCCGAACACCATTTAAAACTGGTTGAAAATTTAAGGCAAGATATACCAACATCCACATTCAACTCAAGTGGAAAAAATGATTCAAATCAAAACAATTACTATAATTGTAATTTTTACTTTACAAAATAGTCAATTCCATAACGTTAGTGAGTGTTTATGTTACATATTCTGTTCTTTGTTCAATAAAAGCTAAATATTAAAATATGTGTAATTTTAATTTGTCTTGTGAAATAGTCATGTCGAATACCACTCGAGAAAAATTTATGTCTGCAAAATTTTCGATGGTGATAATATTCAAGTATTTGCTTTAAATTTCGCTCATGACATTTGTTACAAATGTCATTCAAATTACAAACACTTTCATTCTATCGCAAATTTTGCCGACAAAATTTTTCTAATTATATATGAAGAAATATCAAATTTTGGAACAGTACCTGTTTCATGTGAAAAACGTATAGATGGCGTAGAGTTACATAAACTTTCTATTCCACAGAGAATATAATTCACATGTCACATGGTACATTTTTGATTACTTTCATTGGTTAAAATACAAAAACAAAATCGCAGAATAGGCTCTCAAAGCGGTGATAATTTTATCACCCCATGTTGACTGTCACATGATTTTAATGAATAAGATAGTTTACTGTCAAAGTGACAAATCGTTTAAAATTGTAGACTTTAAAAAAATATATTTTCTATTAACGTTCATTATATTCTCTTACCAAATGCAATACGTGTTATAATTAATAATCGATGATACCACTCGTTAAAACCTTTAGAAAATTGAACTCGTGCGTCGCATTCGTTCAATTTTCATCGGTTTTAATTCGAGCTATCATCGATGATAATCATAACTCTAGTTATACTATCCCCGACTATTTTCTTTGATACATCAATTTTTTTCGCTACTAAGTCTTCTATATTAGTTTCGGAGACGGAAGATGACTTCCATCCCCTTATACGCTTTACTGCCGTCAGGTCAGCACCAGAGTTTTCCAGCATTGTGGCTGCAGAGCGGCGAAAACAACGGCCAGTATACCTTTCTAAATTCGGTAATTTCAAAAAATCGGCAATTTTCTTAGGAATATTATACGAGGTATTTATCCCCACAGGTGGAACTGTACACTTTCTCTGTCGATAGTTGATAAAGAACTTTTGATAACGCACGTTTTTAGGACGTAAAGCACCGTATTTTCTCACCGTATTAAAAAACACTCACCACATTCCGTATCAGTGATGCAAAATGAACTTAGTTTTTGTGTCAATAACTGAGACGATCATCAACATTCGAACTTTCTAGTGTGTAAAATTCAGTGGATCGACACGCTTCATACAAGCCCAGTACCGCAACAACCTGTAATTTAAAATCCAAATTATGAAGTCTCCATTTCTGAATATTTTACCTTCACAAACAGATTTTCTAAAGCTTCTTTTAAAAATCTCATATCATCCGATTCAAAAACTTTGGGTTTTTTACACTTGTAACCATCAGCTTCATCAGAAATGCAATCAATTTGCTGTATCTGAGAACATTGTGTAATTATTTGACAGAGCACATACACTTGACATATTATTTAATTTGAAATGTCACAATTTTCATTCACTAGCAGCGTAGACTTTATCATCGAGTAATACGACCACAATATTGATGACTTCACTTTCTTTGACCTTTCCGAAGAGTATGCCAAAAGTACCTTTTCACTCACATGATTTATATTCTTTACGCTTTTCCACCGTAAAAGCGCGTATATTATTTTTAATATATCAACCAATTTGGGGCAATAATTTACTCACTGCCTCCATCACCTGTTCTTCCACATCTGAGGGAAGTTTTTTCTTCTTCGAAATTGATTTCCCAGTTATTTTCACTCATTTTTACTTGCACTGTATCCAGAAAAGCATACAAAAACACATAGAATAAACCACAAACTCTGATAAAGAAAATTTTGTTTTATTCAGCGTCAATCCAAGCAACTTTGCTATAGAAAAAATAGAACGTTATACACGACGATAAAATACAACTATCGACTTGTGAAAATTAATTCATTCGCTCATTCGTCGCTCATGAATTAACATTTTCGCTGATCGATAAGGTTGTATTTTATCATCTTGTATAACAAATAACTATTAATTTCAGTTTTAAGATTACTATGCAACCTCTTTTTTATACGTTCATAACGAAAATAGGCGTAAAAACAAAAACAATAATCTATGTCAGAATGACGTTTAAAACTTCATGCCAGATAGAGGTTAATAAAGATAAATACATGTTAAGGTAAAAAAAAATTCTTCTTCTATAAAAATATCGATAATATAGCTTGAGAGTCTTCAATCGTATTTATTTAATTTTTACCTTTATTTTGTTTTACATTAAAAAAATTATATGTAAAATAACATTTTCGCTAAAAAATACGTTTACACTTCTTTTATAAAACCAATCGCTATTGAGGTAATGAAAAAATTTGAAATAACATTAAATTCTGCCGTTAAATTAGGCATCATATCAAAAAATTTCATAGATCATAATACAGTTTTTGAACATTTTTTTCTTCGTTTCCAAATTTGAAGGTTGATTAAACTTTAATTTTTGGTACTATATGTGATTTTAAGTTTAATTATAACAATGTGTTGCATATTGTCTTAAAGTTTATTTTTCCTTGACTGAA
Organism: Vesta saturnalis; assembly: GCA_036346205.1. Taxonomy (NCBI): domain Eukaryota; kingdom Metazoa; phylum Arthropoda; class Insecta; order Coleoptera; family Lampyridae; genus Vesta; species Vesta saturnalis. The sequence goes on along the minus strand of JARFJB010001682.1, from coordinate 2,169,755 downwards.
AATTCAAAATTTAAGCTAACTTTTACCGTTGTTACTATGTTTAATCTTAATTGTAATTAATTAATCCTAAAAGTAAACATTAATATCGGGCGAGCTAACAGGGCTTTTATTGTCGCCCTTCAATTGAATAAAAAAAAACCATAAAGGATGGAAACATTTAAGTTTTCACGGCTCGCGACAATAATAAAATAGATTTGATAAATAACAATTAAATTAAATAACAAAGAAATAACTATACCTCGAAAAGCTAAATTAAAACTAATTGAAGCATTTGGTCGCAAATAAATAAATGATATGAATGAAGGGTATGTAAGTGAAAAATGTATATATATAGATGTGCATTTAGATATTCATACAGTAAATATACGCTATATTAGTTATATCTTTCTTGACTCTGTCTATATTTCTACTTTACTTTCTTACATGTCGAGGCAGTAGACAAATAACTGTCCGTAGTAGGATGGTACCGTTAGTAGGGAATGCTACATCGTCCGGGACACGATTTGACCAGTAACCGGTCTGCTCGCTATGGTATCAGACAAGAGAACAATACAATTCAATGAATGGCGTGTCGGTACGTGGAATGTTAGAGGTATGCATGGTAAAAAATTCGAAATTGCGAATGTAGTGTACGAAAGACACCTTGACATTCTGTGTGTATCGGACACAAAGCACAAAGAAAAGACTGCTGTGGAGATGGGGGATGGCACTTTAGTACTATGGTCAGGAGTTAAGACTGAAGTGCTTGGCACAAAAGGTGTTAGGGTGATCGTAAGTGAAAGGGCGAAAAACAGTGTGAAATTGGTATCTCCCCGGGTAATATGTGTTAGAATGAAAGTGGAGTTTCGAAGAATGTTTCTTATTGCATGCTATGCACCGGGGAATGGAAAAAGAGACCAAGAGCGTGAGAACCTCTGGAATGAAGTAGAGAACACGTTGAACGTATATAAGCCAAACAAAAGAGTGATGATAGTGGGGGATATTAACGGAAGGGTGGGTGTGCCTAGATAACATACTAAATTCGTTCTAGGAAAGTTCGGAGACTAAAGAGTCAATGAGAATGGGGAACGCCTAGTGAGCATCTCTGTAGAGAGAAGTCTATTTGTATCCAATACGTGGTTTAAACATGTGCATATGCATACATGGTAAAGAGGTGAATCTAAAAGTGTGATAGACTTGATAGTGTATGATGAACGGCTTGGAAACCTGGTGAAAGACACAAAAGTAATGCGGGGATCGGACCACTTTTTGGTTATATCGAGAGTGTGTTTAGGGCAGATGCTCTGAGTAACAGTTGAACGTGAATAAACAGTGCGGAACGAACAAATAAAAGACACTGATATTGAAAGTGCATGGATAAGCTTGAAAAACTGGGTTGTCAATTGTGCCTTGCGGATATGTGGAAGATCAACTGTAGGTAGACAGAAAAAATGCGCTTAGTGAAATGAGTCGGTAAAAAAGCCAGTGTGTAAGAAAAAAGATGCGTACATGGCAATGATTGCTGCAAAAAAATGAGACTGAGGAAAAGCGATTGTATCAGGTGTACAGATTCAGAAACAAAGAAGCGAAGGAGATAGTGAGAATAAGTAAAGAAGAAGTGATGGCTGTGGAAGGAGAGAAAATGTGGAATGATTTTGAGCGATACAAAAAACTCTTCTAGAAGTGGGTCAAAAATACAAAACGTGGCCCAAAACAGAACGGTGCAGGAGTGATGAATATGAGCAACGAAATAGTATGGGACGATTATGAAGTGAGGAAATGCTGGCAAGGCTGAAGTGTTAAATAAGGAGAATGTAGAAAGAATGATAAATGAAACTGAGAAGGATATTGAGATAAAAGAGGTAGAGAAAACGGTAGGATGGTTGAAAAACGGCAAGGGAACAGGCGTAGATGAAATCACTGGTGAAATGCTAAAGTGTGAGAGTGCAAATTTTATACCAAGATAGTGTGAATTATTTACTGTATGCCATACGTGAGGGATTGAAAGAGCGCGATCATTGTACCACTGTATAAGGGTAACGGGAACAAGAGTGATTGTAAGAACCACAGAGGAATAAGTTTGCTCAGAGTGCCTGGTAAAGTATTTGGAAGAATACTGATTGATAAAGGACGAGAAACTACACAAACTAAGATTTGGGATATGCAAGGTGGCTTCATGCCAGGGAGGGTATGTGTTAATCAGATGGTTGTTCTCCAGCACGTAATCGAACAGTTTTTAAGGGCAAAAAGGACGTTGAACTGCGCGTTTGTAGGTCTGGAGAAAGCATAGGACAAAGTGAATAGGGAGAAGCTGTGGGAAATATTAAATGAATATGGCGTAAGTATAGGTCTAATAAATGGAGTAAGGGCAATATACAACGATAGTCGGGCATGTGTTACGGTGTGAGTGAATACTTTAATATTGAGCAAGTAGTGCGACAGGGCTATGTGATGTCACCGTGGTTGTTCAATGTATACATGGATAAATGTGTTAGACAAGCATGTACCGATACAAATAGTGTAATGGTTGGTGACGTAAATGTACGACTTCTGGTGTATGCAGATGGCACAGTCTTATTAAATGACAGTACGGATGAGCCACAAACCGCTATGAGGAAGTTTGATACAGTCTGTGAGCATAGACCTAAAGGGAAACGTGAACAAAACCAAGATTGTGGCGTTCAATAGGCAAGGTGGAAAGGAGAGTAGAGCATTTACTTTGCAAGATGAAATTGTGGAGCAAGTGGACGAGCTTGTATATCTGGATAGAATGTTTACTGCAGGTGGAGGGCGAGATTGGACGGAGGGTCAATGCTGGAAGGAAAGTAATTGGAAGTATGTGGACGATAATGAGACACGAAAGTATGAGCCTAGCTGCGAAACGAGCAATCTATAATGGCGTGTTTGTTACGTCAGTACTGTATGGAAGTGAGACATGGGTATGTCAAGAAGAAAGAAAAATAAATGCCGTGGATATAAATGCATAATGACGGAGTGTGGCGAGGAAAAGACGATGAAGCACAGATATAAAAGTAGTACTTTACGTTGGTTTAGTGACATTGAGAGAATGAACAACGCAAGATTAACGAAGCAAATATATGTGGGTGAAGTTAGAGGAAAGGCTGGGCCTGGTAGGCCGCTACAACTGAATGTAGTAGATGTATGATAAAGGAAAAAACATAAGGAATTTTAAAAATAAAAGGGCATGTCAGAGACAATGTATGAATCTTTCGGAAGCTAGGGAGGTTTGCGGAGGTAGGAAAGCATGGAGAAAGATTGGAATGAAAAATAAAAAAGAGGTAGGGATTGTTTTGCCTACCCCGCAAGGGAATGGCGTGAAGATTATGTTAAGTTAAATTCATAATTAATCGTTATGTTAAAGTCTATATCTACGTATTTTTATATCTTTAAAATATGCAGCTGTTTTAGAAATATTAGATAAAAAACGAAAAATTGACCTAATAAACCTCCCTCTCCGCCGCTGGATTTCTCCCAAAATCTTATCACCTCCAAACCAAATGAAAACAAGCTTAAATACAAAATTTTAAGTACGTAGGTATTTTAGTTCTGGAATTATCGTGGATACTAGCATAGATCCACACACGCAGACACACAGATATCCAGACAACATGGCCGGTGTTGGCGAAGCTTCGCCAAAAGATGTTAAGGAGCTAATAGGTCGATTTAGCGATAGTGAAAATTGGTCGATTGCATAACCGTCTATACCTACATATGTATATGTAGGTTGGAAGGTAAAAATGCTACACTCTCTTTTGAAACTAGTTACTACATTTCAAGATTATTTCTACTAAAATCTGAAATCATTTTTGGGGTAAACACAAATGAAGTATGTGTAACTTTACTGAACAAAGCTGTAGATGGTATATTTGCAGTTATTTTCTTAGATTTTTGAGCATGAACGTCAGTGAAATTTAGAACAAAGTTAAATAAATTTAATTCATGTATTTTTTAGGAAAATGAATTATCTGTATACAAAGTTCATAAGCTTTTAAACAGAATTAATACAAAAAAACTTTAAATCAAACGAGAAGAATGTGATACACGTGATCTCTGCAAAGCAATCAAATGTTTTTTGATATAAAATAACAGGTTAATCGTGAGAAACGTTGTTCAAGAAAATATAAAGTTAAAAGAGAATACGTTAGTGGCGTGAAAAAAAACCGTAAAAGTTGCCGTATGCTCGAATACTTAAATTAAATAAACAGTTTAATGGTTTATGATATAATGACATCGAAAAAATAAATCAGAGTAGTCTTTGCCTTTATTATTGGTGCTAAAAAGCTAAAATAACGAACAGTTGTAGATTATAGACGAGTAAAGAAAAATATAGAAATCGAAAAGTTTTAATTGCCAAATGTTATAAATATCTTAGGAGGCATCACTTATTTATCACGCTTATATTTAACGCTAAATATACTTTGCCGAATGAACTTAAATGAAACGAAACTATTGGTAGCTGCATAAATTAATTTAGAGGAGTATTCATAATTTTGCTAACACTTCTGAGTAGAAGAGAGGCACCATCCCCTCCACTTCTTTACGTTGCAAGCCCCGCCCACTGGGGCACCTTCCCCACTACTTTTACTCGCCCACGTGTGAGACCGTGTTTTTCACCCCTATTATAGGTGGCTTCTTTTCGGAGGCCTTCAACCCTTGATAGAATTTTCAACCCTAATTATGGTCTTTTTGACAGCAATTCTTTTGTCGGCCTTATTTTATGGTTTCTTTTCGGAGGCCTTTTTCAACCCCTTGATGGAATCTTCATCCCTAATTAGGACCTTCTGTTTTTACTCGCCCACGTGTAGAATGCGTTTTTTTACCCCTATTTCTGACGGCTTCTTTTCGGAGGCCTTTTTTCCCTTGATGGAATGTTCACCCCCATTAATTATTTTTGGTTGTATTAAGAACCTTTTTTGACAGCCATGCCTTTTTTGTACTTGCTCACGTGAGGGGTGTATTTAGGTCTTGAGCTTGGGGTTAGTCTTGTGCTTGGGGTTGGTTTTGGACTTGGACTTGGGGTTGGTCCAGGCGTTGGTCTTAGATTTGGGGGCTGGGGCTGGGGCCTTTTTCAACACTAATTAAGATCCTTTTGGTTGTATTAAGAGCCTTGTCGGCAGTTCAGCCTGGAGGTTAGAGAATTGTGCGTATTCTTTTAATTCCTATCTACAGATTGTAACCTTAAGAAATTTTATTTATACATTGGGGTTGTATTCTCATAAGGGGCCCTAATGCTAACTTGTAAGACAGGTGTAGGCCTTCTCCCCATTGCCGTGACTGCTTGGTGTTTATGAGCACTAACCTAATTTTATAAGACAAGTTTAGGCTTTCGCCCCTGTAATTGTATGCGAGCCCTAACCTAATTTTATAAGACAAGTGTAGGTCCTCGCCCCCCTGTCGCGGCCCCCTTGGTGTAATTGTATGTGAGTCCTAACCTAATTTATAGGACAAGTGTAGGCCTTCGCCCCTGTCAGGAGCCCCTGGTTGGAAACGGTATGGAGCCCTAACCTTATAAGACAAGTGTAGGCTTTCGCCCCCTGTCGCGGCCCCCTTGGTGTAATTGTATGTGAGTCCTAACCTAATTTTACAAGACAAGTGTAGGTCTTCGCCCCCTGGCTGGAAATGGTATTTATTTTTGTAGGTTATGACTGGTAATTTGAAGTTGTATTCTAATAAAGGACGCCTAATGATATCTGTAAGACAGATATAGGGCTTCGCAACTTACTGTTGGGACTTCGCCCCGTGACCACTTGACGTAAAATTTGAATTTGTATTCTAATAAAGAGGTCTTATTTCTATCTTGTAAGTAGAAGGGAGGCACTTGTCGCCGCCATCTTGGATTTTGACGTCACAAGACCGCCCACGTGGGGGACCGGATTTTCCACCCTTATTTATGAGAGCTTATGTGTAGGACGTGTTTTTCCACCCTTATTTATGAGAGCTTACGTGTAGGACGTGTTTTTTCACCCCTATGGTTTCTTTTCGGAGGTCTTTTTCAACCCTTGGAAATTTTTTATCCCTAATTAAGGACCTTTTACTTTTTTTACATACACCTACGTGTGAGACCGTATTTTCAACCCTTTCTTCTCGAAGGCCTTTTTCAACCCTTTTTATCCCTAATTAAGGAACGTTTGATTTTTATTAGCGTACGTGGGGGGCAGTATTTTCAACCCTAGAAATTTTTAATGGTTTCTTTTCGGGGACCTTTTTGACAGCTAAGTCTTTTTGTCGTTGCTAACGTGAGGGCTGTATTTGGGAGCAGGGACTGGCTTGGCTTAGAGCGGTATTTAGGGCTTAGGACTATGGGCTGAACCGGGATCTGGCTTAGGTCTGTATTTAGGCCTAGGGGTTGAACTGGGGCTTGGCTGGTGGTAGAGCTAGGGTTGGAGTCAGGCCTTGGTGGTGGAGCTAGGGTTTAGAACTGTATTTAGGGGTGGTGCTGTATGTAGAGCTGAGGATAAGTCTTAGGGTTATTTCTGATAGTATTAAGGTCCTTTTGGTTGTAACCCTGGAGGTTGCACACGCATACAATGTTAGAAATTGTATAAAGATTATTATTTAGTCTATTGCTTTAAAAAGGGGTTAAATGCTATTGGAGAAAACGTTTCTAATAATGATGTAAAATAGCAGTTGTATTAGGATTAATCATGCTTGGGGGAATTTGAATGACAGTAAAATTTAATTATAGAACACTTATTTTTATAGTCATAATTAAAAAAAAAAAATCCTCAGTGAACTATAAAAAAAAATTACTGACACTCCATAATGAAACAAAACATTTTTATTAAGTTAATTAAATACATTAACAGTTTGTGTTTTCTAAAACGCATATTAAAAACATAGTTTTACCTGCATTGAAAATAATATCCATACGTCCGTTAAAAAATGTTGTACGCCTTAATATTTTTTAAAGAAACTTAATGCTTGTGTTTTATAACTGTAATTAAAAATCTGTAAATAAATAAAGGATTAACACAACACATACCAGATCTGTAACGTTTTAAGGTACTGAGTGATGGTCACGCTTTTGTGTTACTGTCAACTAAAACTTTCTAGTTGTGTAAAAGCCAGCTATAATTAGAGTGTAAAATATACAACCTCATTGTCTTTATTGCACTTACTGGAAATCGTATTAACCTTTCTCTTAAAATAAAATTGTTTTGAAAATATTCGTATACGGATACACAAATTGTTTTATAAAAACCATATTAAGTGTTTGGAATGTTTAAAATTCCATAACATTTTTAGTAAGAAATCACTGTTCACGTTTACTTTTAACTAATTACCGTGTAATTATATAAATAATAATTTAATAGTCTAAAAACCAATATAAATGGTTAATGTAATTTGTTTTTAAAACGTTAAATAATAAATTTTATATAATACGATTTTTAAAAACACATGCCGAATTAAAAGAAAAAAACAGTAGGTATTACGCAATTCTTAATTAAAACAATTAAGGTACTAAATATATTTTTATTTATCAGAATAGAGTGGTTGGATAACAGACATTAAACAATATTTTAATTATCTCATCATTTAGAATTAAACATGTAGTGAAAAACTTATTTACAAAATCAATCATTGATAAACTATTTAATCTAAAATACAGAAACACTAAGACATAAAATCCACACACATCCGAATGATAATCCTGCAGAATTTTTTTATTGTATACGAAACATTGGGAAATTCTTCTCTAGGAAATGTAAATGATATCCTTGCGGTGCTCGTCCAAAGGAATCAAAATACTCGCCATTACCATTCTCGTCAATGTAGATAGCGGTCCAATGCTGACCTGGCTTGTTTGCAGGATCCGTGTTTACGATAATTGCACATACAAGCCGAAACACATTCTTCTTGTGGCTGGTGATCGATTTCAAGCATCTCAACACTTGTACCGCATACATCTTTGGAATTGGTATGTGTCCAGTCTTGTAGTAGTAATGCGTTTTCCAGTGCACACATAGGCTCAGTGATGTTATGACTTAAACAGCTATATGCTTTTGCTTCCTTTTTCAACAGTTTAATCGACGGGCAACCACTCTCCTCCAGGTTTACTATTGGTTTGTTAAGAAACCTTAAAACTGTTGTTTTCACTACCCTTAACGTGAATCTTGTTAAATGGGCGCAACACTCTCAACAGCTCCTCACGGAAATTGTTGTAATGTACATGACCCACCACCATTTCAAGCCATGATAATTATCCTCCATAAATTTTATCTGTCGTGACATGGATCCTGATGTAAAGTAGCCTCGCGGTGGTTTTATCAGCATCAACGATAAACGACCCTGATCTGTAACCACGGCAATTTCTTTCGGTATGAATTCGTTGTTAACACCACTAAACCCTTGCATGTCCAAGTATGCGTCCATCTTCTATCGGCTGCTGCTCTACACTGAAGCTTGCAGGTTAGAGCTACCACTTTTAACAGCTAAAATCCACAACGACATTTCGATGTTTATCGATCTCGATCACATTATCGAATTCTGCATACACCAAACAGTTAACGGTTACGGTGAGCGCTTCTTCAAACCCGACTTCCAGCCGAAGGGAGCCGTTTCTAACTAAATTCCAGTGTGCTAGCGTTTGCAGACAGGTCAGGTGTTAGGTCAAAGGCCATTAAACAGTAGCCGTTGGGATAATCACTTGATATATCGTTACCTTCATTCAAAAAATGAATACCCGTACCAGAGAATAAGGTGTGGTACGCTCTTACGTATAAACCATTAGCTGTAAAGTCCGGTTGTAAGGCCTTCGAAGGAATTTGTTGTCCGTCAATATATAATGACATGTAGTTAATATTGCAGTGATGAAAATTGAACGGGTTTGAGGGGTAGTCACCGTTGAAGGCTTTATTTGCTACAAAGCCTACGATGCATCGTTTAGGTAACTGACCCAGGAAAACATTATCCAATGATTTTCGCTGTATACCTGCAGGTATAGTTAACACTTTACGTCGGTCCTTGTATCAGGATATTTTGCGGCTGTTGTTTCTAAAGCTTTAGCGTGCGCTATTAGAATAGTTGGATTGATTCGCATACGTCTCACCAGTAAACTAGCGTCTATAATTCGCGTCTTGTAATTTGAAGCGTGTGCAGCCATTAGACTAAAGGTATCTCTTGATCGTACAAATTTAGTCTTTAACTCAACACCACTTATGAAAAATTTCTCTTGATTAAATAAATCCGAGTGCACGTGACCAATCATCTCTATCTGTTTACCGGTAGTCGCAAGTGCTTGACGTTTCGAGAAACCGTTATTAGCGTTTCCCAACGTATTCATCTGTCCAGCTGTATCATTGTGCCATAAGGTACATCCTAGATGTGAACTCTTGGCCTCCTTTCCATAATTTAGCGGCGTTTAGATATATGAACGGTAGGCGTAGGTGTTGTTTGGTTGTGACACCATCTTCTGATTTAAGTAAACCTCCACCTGTGAGAAAAGCGAATGCATCCAATTGTTTACCGGTGCTACAACATCAGCGTCTGTAAGTGCTGTATCATCATGTTTAGAACTTTAGCTGTAATGTACAGCATAGTCTGGCTTAAATCTATATAATCATTTTCATTTCCGGGACTACAAATTCTATTGGGCGTCATCACTCAGAGCTGATAAGGGCTTGTAAAATATCCATTCACCACTCTCGATACTTGTCTGCGTCGCTGGTAAAGCGAACAAATCCAATTCGGACTTGACGCATTCACACGATTGAGCATGTAGAAAAGCCATTATCTTGAAAATATATCGTCGTAAGCAGGCTTCTTCTTAGCACGGCTCTCAGTTGAGACTGATTATTATCAGCCAGACGTACTCTTTTATAACCCGAACCCTCCATCATTTTATCGATTTTCTCGTCGGCTTTACGCTTAAGGTTTCTACCTGCCTCGTGAAATCTTTCTTGAAACGAATCCTTAATAGGTCGATCCTCTATGACGTCACCAAGAATATTAGCACCCGTTCTAAGAGCTTCTTTACCAATAGCCTTTGCGCCAGACTTAAATAACGGTATTATACTTCTAAATATACCGCCTAACCAGCTCCCTATCCATGACCGCGTTGATAGGGCACACCTCTGTAAATAGAGCCGATACCGTTACCGGCCTGATTCATGTAATATTGCTGGTAAGGGCAAACCATTATTGTACTTTCTTAAAGTGTAGCTTCAGGCACGACGTTCCAAACTCAAATGGCATTGCAGCACCGTATCTGTTTTATATTAATCTCGATGTTTTCAAATTCACGCGTCATTACCGGTATGTAGTGTGCAGCGAAAACCACATCTTTATGACCCATAAGCATAGTTTTCTGAAGTAATATTTATTATACGCATAAGCGGAGATAAAACATCACCCACAATTTGCGGTTCAACGATATCGCAATAAACAAACATCTGAGTTGGTAAGCCTATCCATATGCTAGCGGGGTGAGGGGGTATCGCTTCCATAGCTATGTTCTGATACGGTCGATAACCCAATTGTAAGGCTAGACGTTGTGAGAATCCGAATAGCGAGCCGAGTTTTTAATTTCGTAGTGACGCGTTTAGTTAGATTATGATACTCGATTGTTAGCAATTTACTTATTAGTACATGGTCATTTAGCTCGCTGATAATTTCTTCTATGCTGGCGTAATTTCCCGAAGCGAATCGTATCACGTACCAGCCATCTTCAATATAAATGATCTTCTCGTTGTCGAGTTGAAAATATTCTGCGGCCTTTTTAATATCGTTCTAACATGTTCTCGTCGTCAGGTGGCTCTATTCTATAATAAATTAAATTATCTGTTGCACTTACAGCGGCAAAAGAACATGGGTACTGAATTTCCGATATCCCTACAACCCACGAGCCCGTTAATCTTATTCGTTTTGGCAGTTGCGTAATAAAACTTGACGTCATATTACCTGGAAAATACGTCATAGAGCTATTACTCAATAAGGTAAGATAAAACTCCATTTTATATATCTCTCAGCTGCGAAGCTAACACCCAGTATTAAATTTGTCACTGTATCCACGCCACTTGACCAGGTATTGTTTATTTCGCCCACGGCCCTTCTCTGCCAGAATCTTATCGACTTTGAATAGAGTATCTTTATCAACCGTAACAACTTGCAATTCTTCTTCGTAAAGGTGCCCTCAACAGGATCGTTATTAAGATCGATTATTCTATAAACTGGTGGTCTTCTTTATCACCGTACTAATTGTAAAAACTTCTCGCTCCAATTCGTTTCATATCCCTTCTCAAAGGTGTATTTAGTTCTGGCGATTCTGACGTCCGATTAATTTAGGATGGCTATACCAAACCCTGCTCGGTTATTCCCATTCCTGTTTTATCTTTTCCCCATTTTTATTGAATGGGCTATTGTTTACTAAAGTTTTCGGCAATCAAAAAGGGAATTTTTAAGGAAATAACCCAATTTTTTTTAATTTTTTTAAATTTTAACAAGATGCTTTTACATCAGGGTTATTTGTTACATAGAAATTGATATTTTGTTTCTTGAAAAGTTTTGTACACTGCTCGCCACAAACTCTTTGCCTTTATCCGTCTGTAGATTTACCGGAGTATTGTCGCAATCCTTAAGAATATCCGCGAATGCTTCAATTACAGATGAGGCTGTCTTCGTTTTAAGTGCTCTCGCCCATGCCCTCTTGCTAAATACATCAATTACCGTTAGTATGTAGTTGTATCCGCTATTGTGTTTACTTAAAGTCCGCATATCACAAAGATCCGCTTGCCACAATTCGTAGAGGTTACTCACTATATATTTATTTCGTGGAAACTTTTTTCTGACCGGTTTATGTACTGTATAAGCTTCCTGTGCCTGCAGCCAGTTTTTTACTTCACCATATCTACCCTTTACAGCATTAGTTAAAGGTGTTATACCAGCGAACCCTGCTGGGTGGGAGGGATCATAGTATACAGCATCCATGTTATGAACGCCACGAATCCCAATCTAGTGAAAGTCCTCTTCTTCTTCTTTGAGAGATTCTTCTTGGTGTTTCCCGCGTTTCACTATCAGCATCGTAATTCTCACCTATAGTTGTGAGGGTCCGTTCAGCACTGGGCGATGCAGAAACATCATACCTTTGCGTATCTCCGATAAACGCTCGAGGTATATTTATCTCTTTAATGTACGTCGCAAACTGACGCCAACCGCTCGGATTTGTGGTTTTCGTTTTCTTAACGTCTCGTGAACCAGATCGATAATGTTGGATGTGGTATGATCTCGCCTTTTATTGTGACAGTGCCCTTTATCCCAAAAACCTCGCTGTTCGTATTCAGTATATGTAACAAATTCGCGCCTTTTCTTTATATGAAGGCGGAAGCGTTGATACTATCTCGTCGTCTGTCAGACCTTTGCGTTGCGGTAAATCTCTAATATCATCAGCAGCAGCGTCACCGCTAATGTTATACTGGTGGGCTGACGTAACTGATTGGAAAAGTGTAGATACCTTTGAAGAACTTGGTTGTACTGCTGCCATTTGTCATGATCGGTCATTTTAGTTTTTAAAACTTTGTCCATATCGTTACCCAGCTGCGTTAAAATGTTGTTTTGTGTAACATCTGGTGTCTGTAAGCGCTGTATAAAGTCCATCGGTAGAATAATCATCTTCTTCACAATGTGGTCCATGGTTATTGAAACAGATTACCCAGAATTCCACCGAGTAATGGTCCTAACAGCAGTGGTAGAAATGCACCACCTTTCTGTACAAGAAACTGTTTCTTCTTTTATAGATTCGCCTCTGTGCCAGGCGTCTTAAAGTGTGCTTATGTTGAGAGAGTCGCTGCTTCTGATCAACTGACAGAGGTACACGACCTTTTAAAATGTTATGTCACACTCGCAAATACACTCTACCTGCTTACTATCCAAACATTTCAATAAAGCGTCACGTTGACTTTTACTTAATCTGGCTAATGCATGTAGGATATCAGTGTTCTCGATTAAAACGTCAGCCATCATATATGATGTAATCTTTATGACTGTGAGACTTAAACCCTTTTTCGCTATATATACCTGGCAGATACCCTGAGGCCCGAATATGTTTGTTCTATAACGTAGCACATCCGGTGTATTCTGTTTTAAATCGAACAATAAATACCCGTGCGGGCTTGAGGTAGCATCTTGGTACGCGGCTTCTAAAAATTTTGGATTGTCTGGCGAAATCTGTCTTGCTAAATGCTGTATCTGTGCTCTGTCACGTGGGTTCTTGAACAAAATTATGTAATGTGCGTTGAGAGAAATATCGCGCTGTCCACGTCCCTGATGAAATATGTTCTGTGTTAAGAAAAACACACTTAGATTTCGATGATGACAACCCTTTGTGAAAATATCAACCACGGAGCCGTTAGTTTCACCCATTAGATCGTCAATTATTATTAAGACAGGTTTTTCCCCGTCAAACTGTTCCATATCAGGTAAACCCTTTTGAAACTCAACAGAGAGATCTTTGAATAAAGGCTGCCACTCACTGTAAAACCAGATAATTTTTTCAAAAGTTGTATCGCAAGCTGTTTTGATATTTTTTAGAAAATCAACGATAAAATACGATTTCCCACATCCCGACGGACCTGCAACTATAGCCGAAAAGGGGTGCTTAAACTGACCTTCCATCTTTAATCGCTAAAACGATACTAACAGATACTCCGCCAAGAGCTTCGTTTAAATAGACAAATGCCTTGTGGGCAAATAGTTGTGTGAAGCGAGATAAGCGAGAGGATCGAGAGAGAGAGAGAGAGAGAGAGAGAGAGAGAGAGAGAGAGAGCGAGAGCGAGATAAGCGAGAGAGAGAGAGAGAGAGAGAGATAGCGAGAGAGAGAGAGAGAGGGAGGGAGAGCGTGTCTTACAAGATATAATTTAAAAGAGCACAATTGCCTAACCTCCAGGATTACAGCCAAAAGGACCTTAATTAAGGCTGAAGATAATTACCAGAAAAACAACCCTACCCCCAGACCAGCCCTAAGCTCCAGCCCTAGCTCTACATACAGCCCCCACCCCTAAATACAGCCCTAAACTCCAACCCTAGCTCTACATACAGCCCCCACCCCTAAATACAACCTTAAGCTCTAACCCCACCCCTAAATACAGACCTAAGCCAAGCCCCAGTTCAACCCCTAGGCCTAAATACAGACCTAATCCAGATCCCGGCTCAGCCCATAGTCCTAAGCCCTAAATACCGCTCTAAGCCAAGCCAGTCCCTGCTCCCAAATACAGCCCTCACGTTAGCAACGACAAAAAGGCTTAGCTGTCAAAAAGGTCCCCGAAAAGAAACCATTAAAAATTTCTAGGGTTGAAAATACGGCCCCCCACGTACGCCAATAAAAATCAAACGTTCCTTAATTAGGGATAAAAAGGGTTGAAAAAGGCCTTCGAGAAGAAAGGGTTGAAAATACGGTCTCACACGTAGGTGTATGTAAAAAAGTAAAAGGTCTTTAATTAGGGATAAAAAATTTCCAAGGGTTGAAAAAGACCTCCGAAAAGAAACCATAGGGGTGAAAAAACACGTCCTACACGTAAGCTCTCATAAATAAGGGTGGAAAAACACGTCCTACACGTAAGCTCTCATAAATAAGGGTGGAAAATCCGGTCCCCCACGTGGGCGGTCTTGTGACGTCAAAATCCAAGATGGCGGCGACAAGTGCCTCCCTTCTACTCTTGTAAGACAGGTGTATGAACTTGTGTTAGGGTTTGATCTTGCGTGGGGAATTTGAATGACAGTAAAATTTAATTATAGAACACTTATTTTTTATTGCAAATATCATAATTAAAAAATCCTCAGTGAGTTATAAAAAAACTTACTGACATTCAGATTACTCTCTAATGAAACAAAATTTTTGTTAAGTTAATTAATTACATAACAGTTATTACAATACTGTTTTCTAAATAAATATTAAAATTGATTATTTTATCTGCATTGAATGCATTGAAATATGTTTAATATCCATCCGATCGTTAAATTGTTGTATATTGTACACCTTAATATTTTTAGAGAAACTTATTGTTACGTATAGACTAGATGTGTTTTATAGCGGTAATTAAAAATATGTACAAGTAAATAAATAAGTGTTAAAAGCACACTTACCAGCTCTGTATTGAAAGAACGTTTTTAAGGGACTGATTCACGAGTGATAGTCACTGCTTTGTGTTACTCGTCTAATCAAACTAAATCACTTTCTATGCTTTACGTTTATGAATAGTTAATGTAAAACTAGCTATTGATTTCCCCATGATTAATTTTTAGGGTGTAAATATACAAACAACCTAATTATCTTTATCACACTTACTGCAACTCGTATTTACCTTTCCCTTCAAATAATTAATAACAAAGCGATTTGAACAAAATATTATATGTTGTCCATACATACATACACACGCAAATTGTTTTTTATAAAAAACCTCATTAAAAAGTTTGGAAAGTAATAATTACATGTTTTAAATTCCACAACAACAATATGTAGTTAGAAACCACTGTTCATGTTTACTTTTAGCTAATTACTGTGTAATTATATAATGCTGTTAAATTTAATAGTCTAAAATATTGATTACCAATATCGAATGGGTAACATAATTTCTTTTAAAAAACACTAACAGATTGTGACCTTTTGTCTGTACGAAAATTTATTTATACATAGTTTAAAAATAAAACGTGTAATTAACTAATCGATTAACCTGCTTACGGCGATAGTAAACATCAAAAATTAAAGAATGTCGCTTTTATTTATTTACTTGTACGGATTTTTCAAGAACTCATAATTAAAACCATAATAAGTGGAGTATAACAGGGGCTGAGAGCAAGTTCAAAAATATACAGCTAGGTGACTCAACCTTTAGTACAGAAAACATTCCTAGAAATACACTACTAGATGGCACCACAAACAAAATCAAATTTATTGTCACGAAGACCAAGACAAGGGGTGAAGCCTGTAACACAAGTTCCTATACCTGTCTTACAATTTAGCATTAGGCCCCTTATTACATTATCGTTTTTACATTAGTAACGTTCTAGTTTCGGTACCGCCACCATCAACAATGAACTCGCCCTGCTATGAATATACAATAGCTGATACTCTATATTTCGAAGATTTAATGATAAATTACTATTGCATAGCAATACCTGAAGATGATGCAGTTGTGAAGAATGACGATAAAGGAAATGCGAGTGAGAGCGGAAACCTAGTTATTATTGGTAACGAAAAGGAGACAATGTCAGAAGATCAATCAGGTAAGACAGATACTGATGCTAAAAGAAATGTATTCTTAAAATAGCATTACTTATAATAAATTATTAATA
Organism: Vesta saturnalis; assembly: GCA_036346205.1. Taxonomy (NCBI): domain Eukaryota; kingdom Metazoa; phylum Arthropoda; class Insecta; order Coleoptera; family Lampyridae; genus Vesta; species Vesta saturnalis. Next base: position 2,153,471 of record JARFJB010001682.1, on the reverse strand, counting down.
AACCCTTTATCTTTTACAGCCACCGAGAAGCCCAATGAGAAGGAAGTTCTAACAGAATTTCTATCAAATAAGAAGGATTCTGCTGTTGATACTGCTACATAAGATGTATCGTGTGAGATTATTTTGACACGCTGGGTAAATTTAAAATTGTGTTGTTCGTATGACGTACTTTTTATAATTTTGTACGAGAGAATTTGTTTTTGTTTGCATAATGTAAGGCTGATGTAAATGTTACTCACTGGAATTTTTAGTAAAGCGTTGAGTATAATGTAAAAGCATAGTTAGGTGTCGTGCAAATAGTTGCGACCTCGAAGAAATAAGTTTGAATGAGAAATAATATTTGAGTAAAATCCCTATCGCAACGATGTGTGCATTGTGTGTAGCTTCTATATTTTCAGGAATCCATGTTTGAATTACTAAGAATGTGTAGATTAAGAGAATTAATGATGATTTTATGCTAAAGAAGGCAGAAAGCATATACATGTATTTTTACCTGTATAAACTAGTTGGAATATCACAATGGAACATTTTATGTATGAATCAAGGACAAATGGTGTCGAAATGTGCTCAATTTTGCAGAAGGAACCTTGGCGCAAAATTCAGAACCAAATTTAACTTTTTATGAAATCCCTATATTGGGCGACAAAATCATGTTTCATAATCAAACCGCACCAGGCTTCGTGAAGGCTTATCAAGATAAGCGGGTTACCAAACTAACTGGAATATAGATGGGCGCGTTTGAGATAAGACGGAAAATGATTAAAATTTAAATTAAAATATCTTACATTTACCATTCTATCCGAGAAAATGGTCTGTAGGTGTCACCACAGTCTAAAATTTCTTTGAAATAAATGGTCCGAAGCAAGTTCTGCCTACTTCATAATATCATACACAATTCAATCTCAAACATCCAACACGTACAACACCCTTTCACTTTAAGAGATTACGTTAAATCAATTTTGGAGACATTTATGTTTAATTAATATTAAAAACAGAAGTATCTAAACCTTAAGAAAATTTCTCTCATTTATTTTTCATTCCCAATCTTTCTCCATGCTTTACTATCTCCGCATACCTCCCTAGCTTCTGCAAGATTCACACATTGTCTTTGAGATGCCCCTTTCTTTTTAAAACTGCTTATCTTTCTTTCGTTTAACATACATTCTACTGCATTCGGCCAAGTTTTACGCGGCCTACCAGACCCGGCCTTCCCTCTAACCTCACCCACATATATTTGCTTCGTTAATCTTGCATTTTTTCCCTCAATGTGACCAAACCAACATAATGTACAGTTTTATGTCTATCCATCATCGTCCTTTCCTCGGCATACTCCGTCATTACGCTTTCATTTTTTATCTTGTCCCTTCTCGTTTTACCACAAGCGCTTCTCAGGAATCTCATACCCACGGCATTTATTTTTCTTTCGTGCTTTTCTTGACATGCCCACGTCTCACTTCCATACAATACTGATGGGACAAACACGCATTATATATTGCTCGTTTTGCAGCTGGACTCATGGTTTCGTTTCTCATTATCGTCCAAATACTTCCAATCACTTTCCTTCCAGCATTGAGCATTCGTCCAATCCCGCCCTCCATTGTACCATCTGCAGTAAACATTCTACCCAGATATACCTACTCCACAATTTCATCTTGCAGGGTAAATACCTTACTCTCCTTTCCACCTTCCAGATTGAACAGACTGTATCAAACTTCCTCAGAGCGGTTTGTAGCTCATCCGCTCTGTCACTTAATAGGACTATGTAATCTGCATACACCAGAAGTCGTACATTTACGTCACCAACCATTACACCATTTGTATCGGTACATGCTTGTCTAACACATTTATCCATGTATACATTCAACAACCACGGTGATGTCACAGAGCTTTGTCGCACTCTTTGCTCAATATTAGTATTCCTCTCATCCTAACACATTCCCCACTACCGTCGTATACTGTCCTTATTCCATTTATTAGATCTTTATTTACGCCATATTCATTTAATATTTCTCCACATCTACAAACGCATAATACACCTTCCTTTTTACCCGTAAATACTATTCGATCACCTGCTGGAGACCAACCATCTGATCGATACATCCTCTCCCTTGTATGAAGCCACCCTAAACATCCCAAATCTTAGTTTTTGTAGTCTATCAATCACAATTCTTCCAAATACTTTACCAGGCACGCTGAGCAAACTTATTTCTTTGTAGTTCTTGCAATCGCTCTTGTTCCACTTACTCTTATACAGTGGTACAATGATAGCGCTCTTCCAATCCCTCGGCACTTTTCCACACCTAAGGCATACATCGAATAATTCACACAATCTTCGTATAAGCTTTGCCCCCATACTTTAGCATTTCACCAGTGATTTCATCTACGCCTGCTCCCTTGCCGTTCAACCTTCATACCGTTTTCTCTCCCTCATTTATTCCAATATCCTCAGTTTCATTCACCATTCCTTCTACATTCTCCTTATTTAACACAGCAGTCTTATTTTCCACACTAGTGCACAGCTTTCCGAAATATTCTTACCAGCATGTCCTCACTTCACAATCGTCCCAATCTATTTCGTGGCACGTATTCATCACTCCTGCAGCGCTCTGTTTTGGACCACGTTTTGTATTTTTGACTCATTTCCAGAAGAGTTTTTTGTTTCACTCAAAATCATTCTGCATTTTCTCTCCTTCCACTTCTTCTTTACCCATTCTCACTATCTCCTTCGCTTCTCTGTTTCTTAATCTCTACACCTCATACAATCGCTTTTTCTCAATCTTCATTTTGTGCAGAAATTATTGTCATGTACGCATCTTTTTGCTTACTTACTGCCTGTTTTACCGACTCATTCCACCTAGCACATTTTTTCTATCTACCTACAGTCGCTCTTCCACATATTCGGAAGGCACAATTGACAACACAGTTTTTCAAGCTTATCCATGCACTTTCAACGTCAGTGTCTTTTATTTGTTCGTTCCACACAGTTTCATTTACATTCAACTCTTTACTCACAGCATCTGCGTATTTCATTCTCGCACCATTATCCACTAGTTTGTCTGCCCTAACTTTGGACGTTCGCACCACGTTTGCTTTCCTTCTTCAAACCCACTTTTGCCCTAAACAACTCTCGATATAACCAAAAAGTGGTCCGATCCACACTCCGATCCGCGCATTACTTTTGTGTCTTTCACAAGGTTTCTAAGTTGTTCAGCGTACACTATCAAGTCAATCATACTTTTAGATTTACCTCTTTGCCATGTATACATATGCACATTTTTATGTTTAAACCACGTATTGGGTATAAACAGGCTTCTCTCCACACAGATGTTCACCAGGTGTTCACTATTCTCATTGACTCTTTGGTCTCCAAACTTTCATAGAAGTATGTTCTCTCTGTACACCTACCCATCCGTTCATACCCCCACTATCATTACTCTTTCGTTTGGCTTACATACCTTCACCGCGTTCTCTACTTCATTCCAGAAGTTCTCACGCTCCTGGTCTCTTTCTCCATTCACCGGTGCATAGCATGCAATAAGAAATATTCTTCGGAACTCCACTTTAATTCTAACCCATATTACCCGGGGAGATGCCAATTCGTACTTTTTACTTCACCTGCTCCTCGCCCCAACTTCTTTTGCGACATGCACTTCAATCTAAACTACTGACATAGTGCTAGGCTGCCGTCCTCCATCTCCACAGCATCCTTTCCTTTGCACTTTGTCTCCGATACAGACAGAATATCCAGGTGCCTTTCGTGCATTACATTCGTAATTTCAAATTTACCATGTATACCTCTAACATTCCACGTACCGACTCGCCATTCATTCCTTGCACAGTCGTCAGCAACGAGGCCTGTCTGTTTCGACCATGACCGTCCCTTGGAGCAAGTCGATCCGAGGCAATTGTATTGTTCTCTTGAGTAGTACTATAGCGAGCAGAGTATTCCCTACTAATGGTATCGTCCTACCACGGGACAGTTATTTGTCTACTGCCCCTACACGTAAGAAAGATATAAATAATAAGGTGTATACTTACTGTATGGATATCTAAATGTACATATATACATATACATTTTTCATTTACATAGCTTTCAATAACGTCACGTTTCAATCAGATTGCTCTTTACGCGATTCCTGGCTCTCGCGCCTGTCACCGGATGCTGTTTTTATTTGCGACCAAATGATTTAATTATTTTTAATTTATTATAATTATTCCATTGTTATTTAATTTAATATTTATTTATCAAATCTGTTTTATTATTGTCGCGCACTGTGACAACTTAAACGTTTCCATCCTCTAATTTTTTTTTTATTCAATTTAAGGGTAACAATACATAACGATAATGGTCCCGTTAGCTCTCCGGCGATAATTGCTTACTTTTAGGATTCATTAATTAATAATTAAAAAATAATTCATTAATCAAACATAGTAACAAAGGTAAAAGGTAGCTTAAATTTTGAATTTGCAGTCAAGGAAAAATATTTTATAAGACAATATGCAACACACTGTTATAATTAAACTTAGAATCACATATAGTACCAAAAATAAAAAAAAAAGTTCAAAAACTAACCACTTAATACGCATCTGCCCTGTATAGCCACATCCTCTCGCAAAACTCATGCCTTGTTGACATATTTATTTAATTATTTTTTGGACTATTCTGTATGTTTCCAATACTGTTGATTTTTGTATTTCTATTAAAATATTCTCATTAATGTGGTGTTTTTTACATTTGGTATTTAATTCCTTTTTCTGTTAAAAGAAATGGCAATAGGAATTTTCCACATGGTTTTTATTTCTTCCGCTAGATCTGTATATTTTCGTATTTTCTCTGTTGTTGTGTTTTGTATGTTATGGGCCAGGGGGTGTGCGATATGTGGTAGTTTTACTTTTCTTGTCTATGATTATTACGTCTGGTCTATTATTAATAATTGTTTTGTCTGTTATGACTATTCGGTCCCAGTATATCTTGAAGTCTTGGTTTTATTTGACTACTTCGGGTGTGTATGTGTAGTATGGATCTTTGACTGATTCAGTATTGTACTTCTTCAGTAAATATTTGTGGAGGATTTTCCCAGTGAGATTGTGTCTGCTCAGACATTCTGTCTGTGCTAAGCTTGTACATCCTGTTCGATGGTTTCTGATTTTGTATTACACATTCTACATTAATCACTTTCTATGGTGGATTTTGTTATATATTTTTGGTAGTTTTTTGTGTTTATAACCTGGTCTTGTATGGCAAACATGGAACTTTCTGTTTCAATGTAGAGGTGCCCTAATCCCATCCATTTTGTCGAAAGGTGATGTTGTTTGTGAAGGTCGTGCTTAAATTTTCCATGCAGTTGTTTGCTGTTCCATTTTTGGGTAAGGTTAGTTATGAACGATGTTTTGTCTATGTGTTCTAACTGTGATTGATTGCTTAAACGTGTGTATCTTTTGTCAGCCTGTTTGACGGCCGCGTATAGCTGGGATTGGGTTTTTTTAATGTTGAAGTATGTCCGTAGGTTGTGTATTTGCATGTTGTGTTTATTCTATGTTGGTTAATCCACGTCCGCCTTGTTTCCTGGGTAGGTATAATCTGCCATTGTATATTTAAGGAATTTTACGATGGTTGGGTCGACTTTGTAGATTTGTTCGATATGAAGAAGTCATGAGTAAGGGATTGAATCATAGGCTTTTTGATAGTCAATCCAAGCAACTGCTATGTTTCTATTGCCTTCTACTGCTTGTTTTGTTATAATTCTGTCTATTATTAGTTGTTCTTTACATCCTTTAGCTCCCTTTGTGCATCCTTTCTGTTCTTCATGTTCGATATTTTGTTCTGTAACGTGTGTTGTGATTTTTAGGGCTATAGTTTTCGTGATTATTTTGTATAATGTATTTAGACATGTTATTGGTCGGTAATTTTTGGGCTCATGTGTATTTTCATTTTTAGGTTTACGAAAAGTTATGCATTGTGCTAGTGTAGCTGAAATACTTTGTTGTTGGATTTGTTATTGCATGTTTGGTTATTTGGGTTGTGGAGTGCTGTTAAGTGTTTCCATAAATAGATGTAAATTTTGTCTTTGTCCTGGTGATTTCTAATTTGGTAGCTTCTTTAACATCATTCTAAGTTCCTCTTTTGTTGTTTCATAGGATGCCATCTGTTCTATTGATTCTGTTCTTTTCTCTTCTACTTCTTTGAATTGGTTTTTTGTGTGTTCGACTGGTTTTGGCCATATTGATTTCTAGTAGTTTTCAACTTCCTCTATCTTGGGTAACTGTGTGTTGATAGTTGTAGTGTCTATGTTTTATAGTGTTTGGTAAAATTGTTTTTCATCTGTTGCAAAGCTTCAGTTGTCTTGTTTTGTTTTATGTGATTTGATGTATCTCTTAAGCCTTTTGCTGATAGCCATAAGTATTTGTTTCAGTGTGTCTATTATTTCTGTTATTTCTGTTGTTATTGTACGGGATTTGTTTTTATGTCATATTTTTTATAAAGTTTCCCGTGTTTTTGCTTCGGTGATGTTAATGAGTTATTTATTTGAGTTAGGTTACTGCGAATTGTGCTTATTTTATTTTCTATTCGTTTCTGCCATGATGGTTTGCTGCCGATATTATTCATAAGTTTTTGGGTCTCGGCTTTTTGTTTGTTAGTGAGGTTTAGATTTTCTGCAATAAAAATGGCGATATCTATAAGATCGTTAATACTGTGTAGATTGTTTATGTGCTTCACGATGTAATCGTTGTATTTTTGTACTGAGTTTTTTGTTTTTAAGTTATATATTAATTTTGGCAAGCTTTCCCTGTGGTTGGGATTACTTCCTTTTAAATTAATCATATTTTTCTCGAATATTTTCTCCATTTTAGTCTGTGATTTCTGTCACAACCTGAGTAACAGGTTGTGGCTGTCCTAAACTAGGAGCAGGTAGAGCTTGTGTTGTGTTGGAATCCTGAATGTCTTGGTAGTCAACACTTTGGGGTTCCGGTGAGTTTATAAGATGTACCCTATGTCGTCTATTTTTTGTAATTAGGTTTTTCATCGTTATTCCCACGAGTACCTAGGGAATTGGTAAGTCCGTCAGTCATAGATTCATCTAAGAGAACTAAACCTAACCTATCAACCTATAAAGGAGAGCGGCCACTTCTCTTAAGAATGACTCGTCGCTCAAGATTCTTCCACAAACAAAGGAAACGCGACTGTGGTAATAGGTATGAAGGCTTACAACAGTAAGATGCAACTACTTGACGGGAATGAGTACAAACAAATACCAGAAATCCCACACAATCAATCGAAAGATGGATATACAAGGCACTGGCAAAACATAACGGAGATTACCAAAGAACTAAACCGACACCTACAGAAAACCTCCGCTTCTATACGATCGATCAAAGATCCATAGGGAAAGAACTTCCTTGTCATACATTAACACAAAAACCGATTATATGGTCAAGTATACGTAGCAGTTCGTGGAAACCATCAGAAACTTCCAACCCAACCGCGAAGAAGTACTGACAAGCTTCGACGTTATGAGACTATTCACAAATGCGCTCACCAGCAGGTCACTAACTCATAAAAGACAGCAGGAAAAATATAAACGTTAGACAAATGCAACATTGTTTCGAACGGAAAGGCGATTAGGGAGTTAGACAAAGATCACAGTGTCTCTCTTTACGAACACAAGTCCTTCATTAATGACTGATAATAACTAAATAAATGACGTTGAATAAATGATTTATTTTAGGTCTAAACCTTAACAGGCGATGTTTTAGTACCAATCAATCTTTACTTGTTTGACTTGTTTGTAACATCCATTCAAGGTGTATATAACAATACAGGATATATTATTATTCGTCTAATTTTTAATCGAGAAATAATAAAAGGAAAATCGGTTTTTACATTTAACAGTGTAATCTTTTAATAGTGTTTATCATGAAAACTATTTTATTTCAAACACAAAATATATTTGAAATTACTTTTCTTTCGCAATTCTATTACATAACAGTTTACCAATTAATTATTTTTATTTCTTGATGAAATAACTTGCCAGTATTCGACTGATTATGTATTAATTAATTTATGGGTTTGATTTTGGATTAATTATTGATTAGAATTACTAAACCACCCTAATTGATAATTACGCATTATTATTTTAATTTCTATTTAATATTTATTTATTACTCTGTTATGGGTGAAAATGGCAGTAGAATCGGAAGTAACAGATAAAATAATGTGTCGGAAGCTCTGTAGACTACGGGGGATGGGCGTATAATTAATTTTTCGATTAGGATAGCTCGTAATACATAAGGCTCAATAGGAAAAAGTCATAAATTAATGTGGCGCCAGTTTGTTTATAATCGACAACATAGTGGTCTAAACATCTATATGCAAGTATTCCATAGCAAAAAAACAGAAAACTTGCTTATCTTACGTCGCATAAACCAGGTGAATCGGTAAATTAAACGCCTTGGTCCGGCATTTTCTGTAAGGCTTCAAAACATTTCCAGATAATCAAAATAAGATTGACGTGCTAACAGATCAGATGATCGGTCATAAACCTTATTTACTCTAATTTTACTTTACGTTAAGTCTTACCCGTGAAAGTTTATATCTTAAAAAAATAGCAAATAATCTAACAGAGAAACCCTCATAAATTATTACGTTAAAGCGTTCATCAAGATCATAAAAAAATAAATGAACGTTGCCGCTGTAAGATCGTGTAAATCAAAAATTTCCGTAAAATTAATAAATCTTATCTTTTAAAGTTACTACTTCGTAAGTAAAGAGTATCGGTACAGTTATCATCAAACCACTAACAAATACATTTACTTCCAGAACGAAGCAATGAACGACCTTTCTTACGTAAAATTTCTTAATATTAGTTCGGGGCGAAACATGCAAGGTTTAAAATTCCCAATATCATCTTAAAAATACTATAATGACGTCGAAATGATAAATTTGACATATTTTCGTGATGTAAATATTGGTAAACATTGATAAGAATAAAAAATTAACACAATATGTAAAAATTTCACATGTAACATACAAATATCCTAATGTTCAGAAAAAAATTCTACGACAAATTTCATCCACACGTGACAACTTAAGGGAGATCGGAGTCGTATCTTAATAATGCTAATTTGTTAAACTTAGATATTTTCGTAATTTATTGTTTTTTTTTGTTCTATATACTTTTGGGTAACTTGAAGAGTTTCAAACATATTAAAAAAAATACCGACTTTTTAAATTTATATAAAAAAACTTGTTTTTTTTTCAAGGAATGAAGAAATGCGTAAATATCGTAGGAGTAGCGTAGCTTCAAAAGCCTGTGTTAATTGATAGACAATTAAATGCTCTACAAAATAGAAAAAATTATAAAATTATCTCTTATAGTTACTGAGTAAATGTTCCTTATAATCATTAAAAACTTACTTTCGGGAAAACGCTTCGGAAAATCGTACATTGATGATGTGCTGGCTAACTTGCAATTAGTGCATCCCTGCCCCATAAGATGAGTTGTCAGGATCCTACAAAACCTGGTATTCATCTTTAAGTCTTATTTTCGCTAGGTTCGTCTTCAGACGGCAATTTATTTTTATTTCTTGAACAGTTGAGTTTGCGTCTTTGATCCGTGCAACATCCAAGTCTTGTAGACTGTAGAGTGTTAACACAACTTGTTCCTTGTTCCTTTCACATATTTCACACCTTACAATGTTGCCTTTGTTAAAGTAGGCAATGGCTTACTGTACTCCCAGTTCTAGAGTTTATAATTAGTGGTGTAAATGGTAATCGTATAAAATTTAATAATAAATAAAGAAATAAGCGTAAAAATGTTCTCCGAAACAAACCGTTAAACTAACTGGAGATACAAACCATTCACAAAAATAATGCCTTTGATTCAGTCGGTAGATTAACGTAGGGTGGTTCAATCTTTTGATTTGCTTAATTACACAATTTCTGCTAGATTACTTCCACTGAACATCAATCTAAAAAAATTGCAATGTAACACTAATAAAAATGATCTCGGACGCCAAGTTATTTTTTAATAATGCTCGGAATTACTAAACCGAGGTTTACAATAAAAATTTTATCAAAATGTAAAAAATAAAAATATATACAGACTATTTTTATTAACAGTTAAAATGATAGGGTTAAATAAAATATATCTTAGAACTAGTTATAACCTTAAATTACTAATTAATTGTTATAAATATAAATACCTGTACGTAAAATTTTGTGCGCAAACTTTTTAATAACCTTTGGTATCTAAACGATTACGGAAATGTCAACCAAGGTGATGTCATCTTAGCATCAATATTGCGAAATATCTCGAAATAATACTTTACGTTGTAAACCACACCCAAAAATAAAATTTTATTTCTTATAAATTTGTCTTCTTAAAATTGAATAAACCAATATTTATTGCATTCTTTTGAAGGTTCAAAATAAATAATGGAATCCACATTCAGATCTGCATTAAAAGTAAAACACCATCATAAAATGAAAGCATACGTAACAGTAGAATTAATTGTGCAATCAAAAGCGGTAAAATTAAAAGTGTAAAAGTAAAAAAAAGAAAGTGCCTGAAAAGAGCAATAGTTTTAATTTTTAATATAATGCGTTAAAATATATCTTACCATCAAATCAATGGCACTTTTCACTAAATTTAGGCGGAAACCCAAAAATTGCTTCCTAATCAACACAACATTCATCAGGAAGTGAAAAAATGGACGCTTTGGAAGTTGGATGATGTAGCCGTGCCCGAAAAATTTGCGCAAAGAATTAAGTCAACGATGACGCATTGCGCGAATATATATTGAGCAGAAAAGTAATTTAAAGAAGTGCGAGTATAAACCTTTGAGAAGATATGCACTTAAGTTACACGAAAATGCAAATTAAGTTGCCTACTCATACTTACAAATTATTAATAAATAAAAATTTTCTTATATTTACAACCAAATGAATGAAAAACCTAAATTACGGTATATTTTAATATAACTCAAAATGGGTTGTTACAAGTTGTCATCATTACGAATATAATGTTTTGGTAAACGTATTAACTGACGACAGTAACTTATAAACATTGAATCACCACATAACCAAAATGCACGTATAGTAACCAAAAAAAGGATAGTAGAAGCAGGTATACCGACTGGTCAATAATAAATGATTGTCTTTCCTAACTAAATTGAGTACTATAACTAATAACTGAAGTTTTACTCTTCTAAAGTCATAAATCTGTGACAAGACGTGAGTGCAGCATTTCATAAAAAAAATAATTAAAAATGTTCCACTTATCGGAATCTCATGAAACTGGTCTTAAGTTAATGGCAATAAACTGTTGTACAATTTCCATTAAAAAATAAAAATTCGATATTTTTGACCCATTTTTCTCCCGAGCCCTCTTATGCTGATTACTATTATATTTATTGCTCATGGTTAAAGTAGCCGCGCTACATGTAATTGATTACGTATGCATGCTTGCGTTTTTAAAATTTGTATACACTTTATTACATTATTTGATAGGATTCACCGAAGTCACAGGTTCTTTTCTTACGATCGCCATGTGTTAAGATACGGAGTAGGGTTGGTTCGGATTTCTTCTTAAGTTACAGTTACAATTACTGGATAATTTACAAGTAGGAAGAAAATGATTAATAAAAGGAACACAATTAATATTTAATGTAATTTATATAACATAATTGAGCATGGTTGAGCCTCAACCATATTTCGGTACATTATGGACTGATACTTAATCGATAGTTCAATATGATGAGTAAGCCTATCCTTCTTCAGCAACCTTTTAGCTTACTTTTTACATAATTTGCTATATTAGTACTTATTTACTTCGCCCAGTTCTTTACCTTAAACACAATAAGCTAAACCCACTATATTAGACCCACCTTCAATACGGGTTAATCTGATCGGAAATAATTAAGTTAATTTATAAAATAGTAACGTGAAGTCAACTCCCTTCACAATTCTGTAACATGGGCCCTTAAACCACTTTTTAACAACCGCCTAAGTGATTCTAGGATAAAGTGTCGCTCACTTAAAAATCCAATATTCGATTTGACTCACACCAATATTCTTTTTACGTTACGCACGGTAGCTACGCGGCGTCAATCTCAACAGTTCGCTGTAGAATAATTAAAACTAACATTGCTAATTACAAATCTTTATTAGAAGAAATAAATGAGAATCTGTAAACCATTATGTAATCATAAAAAATATCACAGTGCATATCTTTCATTACTGTTGACGGAATATGTCTATAGTCATCAAATTTCCTATTATGGGCATTCTCATAATTTACATAAAAGCTAACGAAATAGTATTTCCATAATGTTTATAGGTAAAACGTAATTTGCCGTTCGTTTCCTGGTGGGCATTACTTACAAACTATTTGGAAAATACCAACCATGATAGGTTCGAGGCACAGAGCTTGGTGTCTCGAAGTCAACCCTACCTATTTCCGTGAAAGTTTTAGCTTCTAAAACCAATAAACCAACTCTATTTTTATCTGCGCCATAAATTAAAGATGATAAAATTAAACCATCGTCTTCACTCTGTAATTACTTTTTTTTCTTCATTGTCTATTGGCAAAAATATTAATACCTGTGCATTTGGTGACGATACAAAAACAGGTTCGCTTGGATAAGAGCCTCTTTGGAACCATGTTAAGTTGGTTTTATTAGCAATGTCTACCTTCACAAGCTAATGTTAAAAATAAAACCATTACAAAAGCTTAATTTCAAATTAAGTACATACCGTCCCTGGATTAATGGCCGCAGCACAATGACTTACTCCATAGAAATATTGATATTTTTTACCTATAAATCAATTAAAATATATACAGAGTCGCTGGGCACATTTTCGCCCATTTTGGATAACGTCCGAATTGAAAAAGATAGGGTTTGTATTTTCGGAATGTTTTTTTTGACACGATTTGTTACTACCATTTGTTACATCGAAAACAAAATGGCCGTTTTTTTGGGTATAGGACAACTTTTAAATTGAACACTATACGTTTCACAATATTCTTAAATTTCCTCTTTCAAAGAATGTAACATTACACAAAATTACGAATTTATAGGCCTGACTGCATTTCAATAAAGAATACATTTTAAATGAAATTTTTTTAAAAATCGCATGTGGGAAGAAAGTTGATGTGTTCCGTAAGCTCAGTTGACATAGAAAATTTTGGGATACTGTATCCGTAACACTTAAAAGGAGAATAATAGTAAATAATGAGAATTTGCTAAATACAATGTTACAAGAAAATGCAAAATTTTACAAAAACAAAGCTACAGGTTATTTACAAAATAAAAGTTACACAAACAATTTTTAAAAAACTACTGTGAATGTTGAAAATGCCTTCCACCGACTTCAATAAACACATTTAAATTTGTAAAAAAATATTAAAACTATTAAATGAAAATTTTTCAGGAATGTTTTCTATTACGTTTCGGGTATGAATTTTTAATTGCTCTAAATTTTGAGGTAGTGGATGATAGCAACGTAGTACGTAAGATTGGAGTACCACAGCTCCAAGGTAAAAGAACATGCGTACGTCACTAACACTAAACACATTCTCAAGGCTATTTGCGCACCCTACCTACGCAGATAGCCATCTCACTTTTTCAAGGCTTGCTCATGTAATTTTTTACACTTCTCTGATACCACACTTAGAATAAAATTAAAAAAAAAAAATGATATGCTAATATATTTATTTGTTGTATACACAAATGTAATCAGTGAATTGTTCAGATATATGATTTTCTCTAGGAATAAAACATGTCCTTTCCACTTTTGTTTCATCACATCTGCGTGGATGTGGTGCAAGTAATTGAGCGTACGTGCAGTGTGGTGCTCATCGGAGATGTTCTTGTAGCAGAGTGTCAGATGACCGCCATTGGTTTATGTGAATTCCACACATGAAGCATTCAACCCTATCGTATTGGTACCCCCGTTACAGGGAAAGGTATAGGTGTCAACTATACCAGTAGGAATACTAATTCTCTTTTTAATTGCTATTCCAGAGGAAGAAATAAAATTTTCATAATGAAGATCACCAGAATGCTGAACAATATGTTAACCAAATTTATCTATTGTCATTTGATGATCCCACCAAATTCATCTATCGACATCAGTGTTGGCTATGTAGTAGTATCTATAGTAATGGTCGTAATAGGTTTATAACAAGAGATCCTACTTTATTACTTTCGCTTTACGTAATTTGCCAATTATACATATTATTTCGTTGTGGTTGCTAGTATTTCCTGCCGATATTGATCCCAATAACTCCCGCAACCAATCCACTAATTTATTCGGATCATCCCAAGGTACAAATTCAATCGCTTTGTTATTATATCGTAATAGTTGCATTCCACCCCCTCTTTTAGAGACAGACGTTGTGCGAGATCTTGTGGCAGGAAGTGCAATAGCTGATGTAGCGTGTCGTTTTCTAGGTTGAAGTAATAGTTTAATGATCTCAATGTATTTCCTACTATTAGTGCCTTGAATTCGGTGATCTGAGTTATAATTACATCGAGCAGCATTTGGTCGGCGCAAAATGTCATTATATTACTGCAGATCACTCTTTTTGTATCCCGTGGGAGCTTTTTTAAATAGTAGCTCATATAATCCCAGAATTCCATCCTAATCTAATCTAATGATGATCCATCAGGTAAAACTATACGAAAGTTTTCTCCAACAAAGTCTAGTCTAGCATCACCAATAAAAAATTTCTCTTTTTCGGGAAGAAAGTGTACATCGTATGTTAAATCATACTCGTCTTCGGGATTTCTAAATATACCTTCCACATAATATTTCGCTAATCCTTCGTATTAACTAAGGTCATCTTCAAAGGCCGGTTGAGATCCAGCAGCCAACAGTTCTGATTTCAATTGTTGTAAAGTAGGAATCTCCCACTCGTCATCATGTGTGGTATCAGCAATCACAGTTTTCTCTAAAACTTGTAGAATGGCGTCAGGAACAAGAATACGTGGTGCATTCCACGTTCTAGATGTTTTAGGCGTACGATGTAAAAAAACTTCCTTTTCATGTGCAACAGGCTCAGTTTTTCCGAATTCTGATATAAATGGTTCCGCTTTGACGAGAGAACCACCTTGTTTAGTAATCAATTGTTTCAATGGTTGTATTATAGGTTTAAAGTGCGCCTCCATTGCACGCTCTGTAAGTGCAGTATCTTCCTTTAAACTAGCATATTTTTGTTGCACACTATTGCGAGCGCGCAAAACGTCTCGTACTAAGCGCTCCTTCATTACTGCTGCACGTTTACGTAACAGATTCAGTATTTACAATGCAATGTAACCGTCAAATCCCTTACGGAAACGATCTGCATTAACATCACTCTCTTTATCAATCACAAGAAATCCAAATTTGTCACGCCAGTAACAGAAACACAGGTTCTTAAATATATCAAATGCCATATCTACATTAACGTGATCGTCATACACATGCTTAAGGTTGGTGCTATCTTGTTGAAACAGAACTAGTAAATTCGCATTATGACGTATACGCTGTTTTGGAATCGAAGAATACGTTTAGCACAGGTAGAAACAATCATTGCTTTGGTGTCTGTCAAAACAGAAATGATCCCTTATTTCATTCTGTTTATGGCATGTTACATCATCAAAAATCATTATTGAATTTTTACGTGAATCACTAGGGGATATAACGTCACTGTATTCTAAATACCCGATACTTTTTAAAGGTGCAAGTAAATTTCGTAGGTAGTGTTATTTGGGTTGATATAAAGATCTGCGGTATACATAAACATTTTCAAAACTTAAACCATTTGGATGTTCCATAAGGTAATCATAACATTTGTTTTTCCGCAACCTGATGGACCGACAATTATACCTCGTTTACAACCTCCTTTTAATAGACCACTATTTGGTATGTTATGTTAAGTGATCATAATTTTATAGTATTATATCCGAATGAGGATGTCACATATTATACTACTATATAATATATAATATATATATATATATATATATATATATATATATATATATATATATATATATATATATATATATATATATATATATATATATATATATATATATATATATATATATATATATATATATATGATATAATATAATATCTCGTAAAGATATCAATATTTAAAAATTTCGCTCGGACACGTCGATTTTATATTTTTCAGGGCATATTTTGCGAAAAAAATTTTATACAGGGTGTCTCAAAAGATTTGCTAAAAAATTTTTTTCAAATTGCAACCCAATTTTTTTATTGCATTTTTGGATTTCCCTTACAATTCTAAACATTTGTCATCTAACATGTGCTATACCTAAGTCCAAGCGCTTTGGAGTTATTCGCATTCAAAATTTAAAGTAAGATCACCCGATCTAACACCACTAGACTTTTTTTATGGGGATACCTTAAAGGCAAGGTATTTAAAAGCCAACCGGCAAATCTAGATGATTTAAAACAACGCATCCGTCAAGAAATACGTCGAATAACGCCCGAAATGGTTCGAAATGTGCAGCAGGAATTTGTAGATCGATTAGGCTATTGTCAGCTGACTAACGGAGGACATTTCGAACATTTGCTGAAATAAAATTATTTTTAAGTTTACGAATCTTTGTTTTCGATATAATAAAACGTTATAAAAATTATTTTATTCTTCGTTTTCTTCATGACCTTTTTTCAATCTTTAAATTTTGAATGCGAATAACTCCAAAACGCTTGGACTTAGGTATAGCACATGCTACATGACAAATGTTTAGAATTGTAAGAGCAATCCAAAAATGCAATAAAAAAATTGGGTTGCAATTTGAAAAAAAAAATTTTTTTTAGCAAATCTTTTTTGAGACACGCTGTATAAAATTTTTTTTTCGCAAAATATGCCCCCAAAAATATAAAATCGACGTGTCCGAGCGATTCTTGAAAAAAATTGTGCTTTATGAGATATTGAATTTATTCCTTACTTTACGACCACCCGGTATATATATATATATATATACAGTGTGGGTGAGTTTGCATTACACACCCCGTAAGTTTCTAAATATCAAGATATTTAAATCTTTCAAAAAGTATTTCTAAATCATTTTTTCAGCTCTTTTCAATGCTCTTACTTAAAATGCTCCCATGAAAAAAACAAAAGAGCAGCAAAAACTAAAGTGATTTTTTTAACACCCTGGAACACCCTGTTATTTTTTATTATCTGAAATTCTACATATGACACCATTTTTATTTTTTCTTAAAATCGATAAATAAGTTAGTGAGGAACAACAAAAGAAATTTCCGGTAGTTGGCCATGCTTGCGGTAGTCATACAAACATTCAAATGTCGGTTTGTTGTGAAAACATTAGTTTATTTAAAAAAACTAAAATGAATAACAAAGACGAAGAAAAATATTAATGCATTAATTGTTCAAAATGTCCATCATTGTTATTAAGGCATAGCTGTGCTCTTCTGAATAAATTCTGTTGACATTTGCGTAACATTTCGGGTGTTATTTTTTGGGCTGCCATTCTTATTTTATTTTTCAGCTCTTCCAAAGTTTGAGAAGTGGTTCTGTACCCTTTATTCTTTAAGAACAAAAAACAAAAAAATTGAGTACAGTTAAATCAGGTGATCTGGGCGGCCATAAATGGGGTCCCCTGTTTCCAAACCACCTATCACCAAATTCTCCATTTAAAAAAATTGTCACTGGTTGTGCATTATGCGGCGGTGCACCATCATGTTGAAACCATATTTGAGTCAGAAGATTTAAAGGGGGATTATCTAAGTAATCTTGAAGTTCATTTTGAAGAAAGTTTAAGTAGCGATGTTGATTAAGTGTTGATTCCTTGCTTCGCGAACTTTATGAGTGTTTACATCATCCCAAAAATGATTATTATGTTTATTAAAAACACCATTCCGATAAAAATTTGACTCATCGGTCCACAAAATAAAAGGCAAATACTGTCTTCCCTCATTTAATACCCAATTCCAAAAATTTATTCGATTTTGAGAATCATGTGGCTGTAGATTTTGTACAAGTTGTACTTTAAAGGGCTTTATACCATATGCTTTTAAAGTTTTCCATATTTTATTTCTTGAAATTTGTAGCTCACGAGTTGCATCCCGGGTAGATGAGGTCGGAAAAGCTCTAAAATAAGCTAAAATGTCTATTTCCTCGTCCTCATTCCTATCTACATTTCTAATCCTTAAATTACGTGGTTTTTCAAAACTCCCAAATCTTGTCAATGAGACGTGCAAATTTAAAAAAGTTCTGTAGTGAGGTTGTCTTCTATCAGGATATTGATTATTATAGAAATATGATGCTTGGCGGCAGTTTTCAAATGATAAGTAGAAACAGCGCAACATATCTGTTTTTTCTACGTTTGTAAATGCCATTTCTTTTTTTGCAACTCACAAAAACACGTACGACTAACTTTACTAAATTTACTAAATTTACTTATTAATTTATTAAACTAATTTCCGGC
>JARFJB010001682.1:1900000-2130000 GCA_036346205.1 Vesta saturnalis | reverse complement strand
AATTCAGGAAGACATGTGCACTTTACCATCAGAAAGTTATGTTTACGTAGAGATATGATTGCTGAGAGAGGATGGTGCCGTCTCTAACACCGGGCGGTTTGTTAACAACAGCATTGCATTTTTATTCAGTGAAATTAGATACCAAATGAATGGAATAGTGGTAGATTCCGTAACGAAAGTTGGATTAACGCCTACAATGACAGGATTGGTATCATTGGACACCCAACGACCTCTCTCGTCATGAAACTGCAGGTTGGTTTCCTACCTCAAATAGCACACTAAAAAATGCGTTAGGGTATTTTAATGTTTGTGTCCTTTTGCGAACGCTACTTAGCTTTGCGGAAGACTACAATAAAGTGATTTTGAACATCAGACAAGAATTGGTTTTAATTCGCAGTAATATTGATACCAATGCAGCAATTTCAACTGTTGCAGATGAAGCACTAAAAGTTAACATAGATAAAATATATTGGAAAGTTCCGCACATTCCAGCGTTAGGGGAAAAAGTGGAAAAGTAGGTCAAGGTCACCTGCATATATAGCGGTGGTGGAGGGGCCGCCCAGAGACCTTGAAAAATGTCCTCTAAAAATGGATGGAAAACGTTGCTCTTAGTGGGGAAACACCTATATTTAACGAAACGAAAACAGTAAAAATTAATCCTACAACTGATTCTATAGTTGACACTACTGAACATACAATGACTTCAACAGCAAGATCCCCATCATCTCCCCAGGTAAGAACCAACAGGTCGTATGCTCTCTTAATTCTATTTTTTCCATTCTTGATATATTTCTAACGTTTTATTTCTTTTTTACAAGTCGCTGTTACCCCCCGTTCTCCATCGCCTGGGGAACTCCTGCATCCCTTCGACTTCATCCCGCTAGTCTCCTCAACTCCTCTCCCCGACGTCCCGCCAACTCCCACACCTCAGGTTTCCTATCCAATTGACGTTGTCCTCCTTTCAACTCCCACACCTCAGGATTCCTCACCCTCTTCGCCTGAGGTTCTGTATATCCAGCCCTCTGCATCCTCCCCTATTACTGTGGAGGCCCAATCCAGCGACGACGAAATTTATGAACTGACGACCGTAGTCCTGGACTCTCTACAAGATTACAACCTTGATGCGGATACAGTAATACTTGAAATGACCAATTCCGAAATCATTACTATCAGTAACGAGGACACACCACTACCTATTGGCATAGATGATCATAACAATGATAGTGATGACTTCGTTAGCATATCATCCAGTGTTGAGGGAATATGTTCTTCCTGTGCTGGGAACGCTACCTCAACACTGGTGGATACGATTCTGACGTAGACATGGACCCTACCTACAGCTATCATTCCGACGACTACGACAATAACGCGTTACGAACACAGCGACTACTTCGCTAAACACGTACTGACTTACATAACGAAATCGTCGTTGAAGAGAGTAGCGATGAGGATAACTTTATGGAAACTCTCACTAAGAACATGCAACAACTGGAACGTAGTGCTCAAGAACTGTCAGACGTAATACAATAACTAAGTGCACCGGAACAGTTACATAACAGCATGCAGGATGAGACCATTGACAATGGCGGGGTTCCAGGCGCCGCTCAGAAGGTCCAGTATCACGGGAATAACGAAAACGGTGACGAAAATGACGACGAAGAACTTGACGATGACTTTGGGCTTTGGGCTATCCACATCCCTATGACGATTGGTCGCATCATGATTCCACTCTTATTCAACGTTATGTGTGTGATAGCGTCTGGAGACAGTACCACTCAACGCAATTCAGCGTTCGTTATTATAGCTGGGTGGTACTGGCTATTTTACGCACATCGCATCATCGCATGGGAACGTCTCACATTCACGGTATGTATTGCCTTGATACTACTTTGTTTATATTAATAATTCTTTCTTTCATTACAGCTGACAACCATAGTGCCATTCGTCCGGAATTATGATGTCGTGATTACGAAGAGCTCTCTAGAAAAGCTGCTCGACCGGGCCCACACTAGGCTTGTAATATTGTACCATGACTGGCATAGTGTTATAAGCCTAGCTATACTAAATGGGGATGATCACGCCATTGTACATCTGGAGATGATACTGGAAACTGTCGTAGAGGTTGCCCGACTTTACGTACTCATCCAAGTTCGTAATGCAGCTCTTCGACAAGTGGTCTTTGCAAGTGATCGAGACAGATATAGTAAGTATAACTGACAGCTCTCCTTCTACCTGTGATTTTTTTTTGTCAGAAAAACGTCGACCCCAGACCAGGCAGACCGACACTAACTGACTGAGCGCATCGACTGCTATACAGACAGACAAACAGACTGGCGGACATACATACAGACAGATAGACGGACAGGCAGACATGTACACACCACACGGTGTATACGTTAAAATGCATCAATGATTCTGTGATGGTATACCATCATTTACCGCTGATGAACATCTGTTAGTCCTTTAGAGCATCTTCAGATGATACGGTTGAATGCTTCATGCATGGAGTTCGAATAAACCAATGGCGGTCATCTGACACTCCGCTAGAGGAGCATCTCCGATGGGCACCACACTGCACGTCCACGCAGGTGTAATGATACAGAAGTGAAAAGAACCTTTGCACTTATACTAAATCAAAATGTTTTATTCCTAGAGAAAAACATGTATCTGAATAATATACTGATTACATCTGTACATACAGCAAATAAATATATTAGCATATCCTTATCTTTTTTTAATTTTGTTCTAAGTGTACTATCAGAGAAGTAAAAAAATTACATGAGCAAGCCTTGAAAAAGTGAGATGGCTCTCTGAGTAGTAGAGTGCGCAAATAGCCTTGAGAATGTGTTTAGTGTTAGTGACGTACGCATGTTGTTTCACCTTGGAGCTGTGGTACTCTTAGAAATGTGCGACCTTGAGCAAGTTGTTTATAAACATGGCCTACTTATTTCGCAACCTTGAGCCGGTGGGACCTTGAAATTGTAGTAACCTTGGAAAGGTGGGACCTTGGAATTGTGGTGTGTTCCAAAAGTCTCCAATCTTACCTACTCAACGTTCTTTCACATACGCCCATAGGAAGAAATCTGGAACAGTCAAGTCCTGGGAACGACGTTTCCAGAATATAGTCCCCCTCTTCCAAAAGTTTCCAAAAGCGTAATTTAGGGAATCCCTCGTAATGTGAACATAGCGGTGTAGCTCCATCTTGTTGAAAATAAACGAAATTTAATAAATTTTCTTGTAATGCAAGGAAAAAGATTGTCAAGCATATCAACATACGTGAAAGAGGTTAAAATTGGTACTTGGAAAAAAAATTATCCATATATTTTTTGCTTTGAGATACCACACCAGACTATACATTTCGGCGAATCTCTAACGTGTTCTTCAAACTGTCGAGGATTTTATGTTGACCAAAATTTACGGTTATGTGTGTTTGCTTTTCTATTCAGATTCCTTCATCATTATAAGTTTATCCAAGAAATTTATATTGTTCCTTACTAAATATTGACTTCTCTGGCATAACCCCACCCTTTTTGGAAAATTAGCTACTGGATGAATTTTTTTATGGATTTAATCTAAGTTGCTTTTTCATAATTTCTTGTACTGTGGATCTAGGTATATAGACTGAACTACAGTATTTTTTTTTGTTAACAATGTTGGATCATCCTGAGTTATCTCCAGAATTTGTAAGGTGTTATTCAGCAAATTCTCATTGTTTAGTGCTCTTTTTTTACGTGTTAAAGATCATGTATTCCAAAATTTTATATGTCAAATTTTAATTAAATTTTTTTTAGTGGACCTTCATTAAACGTATTTCTAAATCTTCGCAGGATCTCTTTTATTGATTTGATTTCGGCAAACATAATACACTTTCATTTTTCATTCAATGAGAACGTTTTGGATTGTTTGTTTGAAATAACTTGTCAAACATGAACTGACAACGGAGCTTATTAAACATAACAACTTTGTTTGCACAGGCGATTTATCAAAAAATAGCAGTGAAATTGTTAATCGGTACGCAGTCAATTATTTTGAAGGCCAATAAATTCGTTACTTTTTGTAACAACCATAGCTTATGTTACATTTTCCGAAAAAACAAAGATTGATCTTTAAAAATATTGCTTAACGTACAGGGTTTTCTATTTAAAATAACGAAATCCTATATCTCTTGCTAACTTTTCACATTCCGACGTTATTCAATGTCAAAATGGGTCAAAACATGTCCAGCCACCCTGTATTTCAGATTTAATTTCAAGTTGAAGCAAAAATACAAACCCATACAATGTTGGTAATTAATCGCTGGTAGTTCACAAACCACATCACAAATTAACTGAGGTTCGATGATTACGCTTCCATTTTCCATTAAGTAAGCCTTGGCTGTTGTGTCAGTAATTGTTAAATTTTCAGTAAAATTAAGGTTATTACCTTTTTCTCCTAAAGGTAATACAAATCTTTCGGGAACACTCGTAATCATGTCAGAGTAATTTGGATTGCTATGGGCATTCTACAATTGATTAAAGTAAATTATTAAATCAAAACATGTGATTTATATAAACAAACCTTTATTGCATCAATGTACAAACTATCTAATAAAGATGAATCCTTAAATGTACAAATATCGATGACGATGTGATTCGAGTCCTCGTACTGATTAATAGTATGGAAGTAACAAAATGCATTGGAATAAAATTCTTTTACTAATTTCCCGGTTTTGCGACTGATAACAATAAATCTGGTCTAAAAAAATGAAAATCTAAATTTGGTATCCGAGCAAATAAAACAGAGTACCATTTCGTCCTTATACCATTGCAAGTATTCATGTACAGGCATATTTAATAAACACCTGAAGAATCCTTTGGGTATTGATATACTAAGTGGTTGCTCCACAATTATAAAGTAGTTTTCTGTTAAACCTAAATATTTTAACTTTGAAAAGTGATAAGCAGTATTAAAAAGTGTGATACCAAAACTGTGCATATACGATGGATACAATTTCCACCTCGCAGGAATAGTGGCAACGATATGAGCTTTATTAAACATTGAATAATCATTCTCATCTAAAAAAAATAAAAATTCTGGCAAATCGTTAAGTACTAGATATTCATTTAATACCAGTATTTTGCTTGTTAGGGAATCTAACGATGTGGTAAAGAGATTTATTAAAAGGAAAAGAAAGAGCTAAATTATAAACATTTCCTAAAATGATTAATTCAAATTTACAAAGTAAAAGAAAATGATTTGTTTTTACCGTCTTCCGATACGTGTGGGTGAGCAGTGTGTGTTATAATACCAACAGTTTCTGTAGAGTTCAGTTTACGTTCAGTTTCTAAACTAACCTTGTCTACTCTATACATAACTCCTGTTTCGGAAAGGGCATACATTTCATCACCGAAGGGATAAACCGATATTGCTGTATTGTCCGTATTTCCTAGATTGCGAGTAAATATCGAAGATATTCTAGAAAATTAACGTTACTAAAATTTCACTATTTATGTGGAGCTAATTTTGTCTTTTAAATGGTTGTCCGTCAGATAATCGGTTTCAGTGCAAAATTCCTCAGAGAAAATTTGTTTCAATTTGAGATTCTTCTCATAAGTGTTGCTGTGCTGATAAGATACACGTGCAATATGTGCATGTATCCAAGGAGGACACTTGAATGATTAAGGAAATTAAACGATATCTGTGATGAGATGGATCTGTCCTAAACCAGGAAAGGAAAAACTGGTGTGGAACAACACATCACCTTCCAAAACACAAAACGAAAATTAAAATAAGTGAAATAACTTTAATAACAATTTTCTTAGGATCCAATAATCTGACAAAACAGACACAGACACAGACACAGACACAGACACAGACACAGACACAGACACAGACACAGACGCAGACACAGACACAGGCACAGACACAGACACAGACACAGACACAGATACAGACACAGAAACAGACACAGACACAGACACAGACACAGACACAGACACAGACACAGACACAGACACAGACACAGACACAGACACAGACACAGACACAGACACAGACACAGACACAGACACAGACACAGACACAGACACAGACACATACAAAGACATACACACATACAGAGACGCAGGCGCAGACACGGACGGAGACGCAGACACGGACACGGACACAGACACGGGCACGGACACAAACACAGACACAGACACAGACACAGACACAACCACAGACACAGACACAGACACAGACACAGACACAGACACAGACACAGACACAGACACAGACACAGACACAGACACAGACACAGACACAGACACAGACACAGACACAGACACAGACACAGACACATACACAGACACAGAACACAGACAAAGACACAGACACAGACACAGACACAGACACAGACACAGACACAGACACAGACACAGACACAGACACAGACACAGACACAGACACAGACACAGACACAGACACAGACACAGACACAGACACAGACACAGACACAGACACAGACACAGACACAGACACAGACACAGACACAGACACAGACACAGACACAGACACAGACACAGACAGACAGACAACAGACACAGACACAGACAACAGACACAGACACAGACACAGACACAGACAGACACAGAGCACAGACCAGACACAGGCACAGACACAGACACAGACACAGACACAGACACAGACCAGACACAGACACAGAGACACAGACACAGACACAGACACAGACACAGACACAGACAGACAAGACAGACACAGACGACAGACACAGACGACAGACACAGACACAGACACAGACAAGACAGACACAGACACAGACACACAGACACAGACACAGACACAGACACAGACACAGACACAGAGCACAGACACAGACACAGACACAGACACAGACACAGACACAGACACAGACACAGAACAGACACAGACACAGACACAGACACAGACAGACAGACACAGACACAGACACAGACAAGACAAGACACAGACACAGACACAGACACAAGACACAGACACAGACACAGACACGACACAGACACAGACACAGACACAGACACAGACACAGACACAGACACAGACAGCACGACACAGAACAGACACAGACACAGACACAGACACAGACACAGACACAGACAGACACAGACAGACAGACACAGACACAGACACAGACACAGACACAGACACAGACACAGACAAGACAGACACAGACACAGACCAGACAGACAGACACAGACACAGACACAGACACAGACACAGACAGCAGAGACACAGACACAGACACAGACAAGACAGACAGACAAGACAGACACAGACACAGACACAGACACAGACAGACACAGACACAGACACAGACACAAACACAGACACAGACACAGACACAGACACAGACACAGACACAGACACAGACACAGACACAGACACAGACACAGACACAGACACAGACACAGACACAGACACAGACGACAGACACAGACAGAACAGAGACAGAACAGACGACAGAACAGACGACGAACAGAACAGAACAGAACAGAGACAGAGACGAGAGACAGAGACAGAGACGAGACAGAGACAGGAGACAGGAGACAGAGACAGGAGACAGAGACGGAGACGGAGACAGGAGACAGAGACAGGAGACAGAGACAGAGACGAGACAGAACAGAGACAGAGACAGAGACAGAGACAGAGACAGGAGACAGAGACGAGACGAGACAGAGACAGAGACAGAGACAGAGAGAACAGAGACAGAGACAGAGACAGAGAGACGAGACGAGACAGAGACGAGAGACAGAGACAGAGACAGAGACAGAGACGAGAGAGACGAGACGAGACAGAGACAGAGACAGAGACAGAGACAGAGACAGAGACGGAGACGGAGACAGAGACAGAGACAGAGACAGAGACAGAGACAGAGACAGAGACAGAGACAGAGACAGAGACAGAGACAGAGACAGAGACAGAGACAGAGACAGAGGCAGAGACAGAGACAGACACAGACACAGACACAGGCACAGGTTACTTTATTCTTGCAAGGTTTAAAATCATTTAGCACATTCGAAGACCCGAGAAATTAATATGAATCTCCTAAACACACGTTGTTATAGAAAAATGACAACAGTACAAATATGGGTGTTACGTAAATAGTCAGAGATGTATCCTGATGCATGAAATCTAGACACTTATAAAGTTCAAATATTTCAATTTGAACGAGTCAAATATTACAAGAACACCGCACTGCAGAAGGATGAGAAATTTCTTCATTGAATTTGCAAAAAAAAACAGACACACACACACAAACGCACACATTCACACTCGCTGACATACACAAACACAGGCACAAGCACTAGCACGGTCACGAGCACAGGCACAGACGCAGGCATGGGCAAATGCATGAAAGGCAATAGCATACTTAAAATTTCGAATCACGCCATAGACTTTATTTTACAGGGAACTCACACCCAAAGCTTAGTTTTGATACCGTGTCACTATTCACCAACGATCCAATCAAGGAAACAATCGAAATAATTAAAACCAAGTACGATCTGCAAGAAGATGTGACCAGCATTACGGAACACTGGGTAGAAAGCACTTGGTTCATCTATGGAAGCTAGAGGGACACATAAATAGAATAAGTTTACCGCTGTCGCCAGTTCTAGTTAATTTATTAACAAACGATCTGAAAGAACGACCCATTATAAGCGGTAAGTCACAAACTTAATTTATGGTTAGCATATGAGAACGATACGTATAATTTGGACAGCATCTAAATAGAGGTCACTAAGGCATAAGCTTTGCAACAGAAATAGAATGCAATGGAACACTATCTTTGCTAGACGAAAACCGAGAACAACTAGGACAACCAATTTATAGAAAAGCTACACACACAAACAAGTACCTGAATGTACAATGCCTCCATCATTCGGCACAACTACAGCTCGCTAATTACAAGATCATCAAAACATGCATGAAGAAATCAAAACACCAATTCTCTTACAAAACGAATTCACCGAAAATCTTATGCGAATAAGAAAAAGAGGAGAAACAAACTAACAAAGTCAACCTGGAAGATCAAGAAATATACGAGATTCCATGTAGAAACTGTAACCGAACGTACATAGGTGTAACAAACATACGAATCAGTGCTAATCAGTGTTAATCTTATCTTTAACGCAACATATTCTATCGACATCACACAATAAGAACTTCAGTAAGACCAAAAGGATAGAACATCTACGTGAGAGTTATAAGAAAAAACGCCCAAACAGCCTTAGTACTTGAAATGACGCGTAAATTGGTATTAAACAAAGACCATCAACTAACTACACACTCACTGACTTGTTATAGAATCCACAGAAAAACCAATAAAACGAAAAAAGAGAATAGGAGAGCGAAAGTAGAGAACGTGAAAGTCAGCAAAGGTATAATTAATAAGGAACGCACAGCAGACGTCATTACCATAAATGAGATTATGGACCCAGCAAGAATGGAAATACTACAACAATCGTGTATATATATATATATATATATATATATATATATATATATATATATATATATATATTAACTAAGCTCAAACAAACAATATTAAGCTCCCAAGATATTTTAGATAGTTTCGATGTTACTTCTTTGTTTACTAAAGTTCCGATTAATGATACCATTGAAATTTTCCAAAACAAACAAAATATTTATGTTGATATTGTAAAACTTATAAGGCAGTGCATGAACTTTACTTATTTTATGTACAATAATGAGTTTTATAAAAAAACGGAAGGCGGCTATGGGTTCCCCACTTTCTGGTGTATTCGCTAATATCTATATTGATGATTTTGCTAAAACCAAAATGTCGGTATAAATGTGTTGAAATTTTTACTGTTTGTTCACACGGTCCTCATACCATAGTTCCATTTTTGACTCACATAAACAACATTCATCCCAACATAAAATTCACTGTAGAGGAAGAAGCAAACCGTGCGCTACCTTTTCTAGATTTACGAATAATAAAAAATTGTCATGCTAGTTTGGCTACACGGTTTATAGAAAACATACCCACACTGATCGTTATCTTAATGACAAATCCAATGCAACTCGACGCTGTAATTGAAACACTATGTAATAAAAAAGTTGTATAAAGCATCACAAATGGAGTGGCAGATACTCTAATATTTTAATATATTTTTTCTATTTTGCGTGTTTAATATGTACATTATGACACTCAAACGGGTGTTTTAATGTTTGACTTTAAAGTTTAGTAACCTAACATTTTTTTGCTTGATGTTGGTATGTAAACTAATGAAGTTTTTTATTGATGTATGTAAACGTAAATGTAACATAACCTATTCTTATTTGAAATCCTTTGTATTGAATTATTCCTGATTAATGCATTGCAATGATTAAGATGACCAAAACCGAATATGGACGATTTCTCTTTTTTATTGTGTAAGATAAAGCGTCAATATGCTTTCAGATTAAGCCGATTACATCTTTTGCGTAAAATATAACCTTCATATAACCTTGTTAACTTCACTTGAGTGTAAATTATTAAGTTTACATAGTATAGTGTAATTTTATTCCGATTATAATGTATATAGTATACAACTTCTATTGAGAACATATTTATAAGGTAGTTTGAAATGAATTAGTAACAAATAATAGTTTTAATACCCTACATTTGTATTGAACTCAAACAAACAAATACCACTGTTGCCAACCTACATTCAAAATTATGAAATAAGGTGACAAATGGAATTTACATTTTTTCAAAATTTTCAACACAAATACACAAAATAGAAAAAATAGTGTAAGAAACTCGTTTTATAAGACGCTTTATCGCATTCGTCCATTAGAAAACTCCCCACTGCGCGGGTCGTTTTCTAAACTTGGACTCATGCCATTGAGTAATGATGTAGTGTAAAGAGGCGCAATGTTACCGGGAGTTTTGTCGATAGCAAATTGGGCTGAGAATTAGGCAGCGCGAGTATCATGTGTCGTCACTGCCGTGACCGTGTAGTGAAAGACGGTCACGTGATACTCGCGCCGCTTAGTTCTCGGTGCAATTTTCTATCGACAAAACTCCCCGTAACATTGCGCCTCTTTACTACATCATTACTCAATGCTCATGCGATAAAAACGCGTCTTACGAAACTTGTTTCTTAATATACCTACTATTAATCGTAAATGGTTGTTGGGTCTTTTTTATTGTATAATTAAATCGTAAACAAAATTGAATCAACCTCAGTTTACTGAAGGGCAATTTTTACATAAGACAGTCAAGATTACTCATTTTCATTTATAATATGTGTATATATATATATATATATATATATATATATATATACATTTTTTGCACTTATAGAAATCGTACTTGTGAAAAATTGTATCGCAAGGATCTGGTATAGATGCAGTTCCAAAATCTGTTACAACGATACGATTGGCTTGTTTATTCTTTTTGTAGACATCGCTTTGTACAAAACGGCATTGGTATGTTACGTTTCCATCTTCTATTTTAAACCTAAAAAAGTATGAATAGTAATAAGCGTAATATCAAGTACACATTGTAGCCCACTGCACTCAGTGTGTACAGTGAATGAAAACTTTTGTGGTACCGGTATTTTTATTAGCACTATAGATTTCAATAATTTTATAAATACATTACATAACAATCATTCTCTCGTATGAAAGAATTACACGTTTCTTATGGAAATTACCAAAGCTCATAAGTGAAAAAAAAAGTTTCTCTTTAACAAGAACTTATTCTATTTAACACATCCAACTAAAATTATTGGGTAACATATTTTACCCGTAATATACGATATTTATCTGTAAAATACTGCTTCATTTGATCTTCTAGTACTTTTATGTGATCAGCTGTACTAACGAAACCTTTTTCGATGGTGATCGTCTATCAAGTTCCTAAACACTCTTTCTTCTATATTAAAATTGCAAGATGGCCTTAAAGACTATCACATTTTAAGCTTTTAGCATAAAAAACACACTGTTGAAAAAAGATATCCAACGTGTCTATTTTTTAGGTTCCAATTTTAAATTAAATTGAAATTAGTATGTTATTAATTTAATTCAGACGCATCCTGTATACACAATGTACACATCCGTAGATTTAGTGGCGTGGTTATCGCTGCTAAAGTGTACGTCAACAGTGCAAAATACTTGTGGAGGCACAAGGTGACGTTCCTTTGTGATCGAATCGATCGATGTAGAGGTAAGGTGCTGCACGGTAAAAGTCTGCGGTGGTAGAAACGGTCTCGGGAGACCTAAGATAGCACACGAGGCTGAGAGAGAATACCACGCGCCAGAAATACGTCACACGATCAAACCGAGGTAACATCGTGTAATGCCTCTAAACAATAGATAGGGTGGCGACTAACTAGAATGGGGATAGACGTGGCCGAGATAAGACGTAAAATGGCTGAAATTTAACTTAAAAACCTTACACTTACCCTAAAACACTCCTCACAAATACACTTCCCGGTAGACCAAAAGACAACACTTCAAAACACAAAACTCGAGAAGCCTCCACTAACACAAACCAAACTGAAACACAAACATCTCCAACGAAACTTCCACTTTGAGACCCCTTTGATTAGTTACCTCTTGCGACAAGCAGTTCGCTTCTGCTGTCCATTCACAGTCCAAACTTGCCCCTGGGGCATAAACAAACAAAAACTCGGTTCACTAACATTGAAACACATCCGATACTTTTCCAGCCAACCAAACAACAGCCATCTGACAGTACGAATATAATAAACCAAGACGTAAACAAAATTCAAAATTTAAAAACTAGACGTAAAATAGTTTGTGCTCAATTTTATACTCTAATTTAATCTTCCGCGGATCTATACTGTACATTTTGGGCGAATCAAATGCCCCTAGAGTGGCATGAAGCGCCCTCCAGCTCACACATATGATACGATATTTTCTTCTTTATAGAGAGAAGTCCAATAAAATTAAGTGCTTTACACTGAATGATATTAGTTCTCTTAGACAGAAGGTTTTGATTCCACTGTATCTGTCCGAAAATAAATATTTCAATCACTAATCCAGGAAGCCAACAATCGGTGTGTAAATTCTTAAATCAAAATCAAATCATTGAATTTACTGCTGTTTGCCCAAAAAAGAAATCGCACGCAGGATACTATCATAAAACGTTTAATTTTGAACATTTTATGGAGTGAATTTGAAAATATAATTTGGGTATTTCAGGAAAATTTTTTTTTTAAATATTTAAGATGGCATGGATTGAGAAACTTTCGGTTGCGTTGGTTCCGTTTCATATGTTTTTCTCGACAAAGTTACGTGACATTTAAACCTTTTAAGACTAGTTGATTTTGACTCGGCGGAATAATATTTAGTGATATTTTCAAGATGGTGCGTGTTTATCTGTAAAAGAACTGGTGTAGTTGGCATTTGATCGTCAGCCAACCTTGAGTTAGAGCGGTGGTGCGTGATTTGGAAAAGAATGCATAACGATCTGTACTAGTTTACGTTGTAAAATTTAATAGTGCAGTTGAAACATTGTTTTTTACCGCCATGTCACATTTTGGGAATGGGACGTTAAAAATGTTTACAAGTAAAGTTGGTTTTATATTGAGTAGGAATTTGTTTGTGTAATGAAACTTTTCCAAAAATCTAAATATAGTGTTTAAACAGATTTGGAATAAACTGTAACCATTGTGCTTAGTGAATACTCCAAAAAAATCCGCTCGATAGTAAAAGAAACTTTTAAAGTGATCCTCTATAATATTGGAAACTAAAAATTAAGACTGTATTAACTACTATTAGTAATGATATAAATATATGTGCGTTTGTTAACGAGAAAGAAGTCTAGTGTGACGACAATTCAGAATCAGATCACGAATTAAATAAAAAACCGCTGCCAAGTTATCTGCCATAATGCTTTCTCGTATATGTAAACAAATTTTGACCAAAAATTTGTATTGAGCAACTTCAAATCCCACAATACCTGAATTTGAGTCATATCGGTTTTTAAACACGACAATCTCCCATTTTTGCGACAATCTCCCATTTTTGATCCCTTATTTTGGATTTTTTTAATTTTGACAAATGATTGATACTTCATTAGAGTATAATGACAATCAATTCTGATTACTAATTGGATATACAATAAAGATCTCACCTTCAGTTACTGCTTCCGTTTTAGATACAGAACAGTTAATTGAAGATTATGCACATTAAACGAAGACGAAATTCGCATTTAAAGGCTAAATATTAATCATAAATGATATTAGTTGATATTTACACGAGAGTGAAACAAATGGTTCATTTAGGTTTGATAGTATTGTAGGACTTATGTTTATCAGTAGTACTTAACACAATTCATTACATCCAAAGTAAATTATACGAGGTTTATACAGAAAGTCCCGAGTTTTTATGTACCGAGTACGGGAATATATTTCGGTCCACGACCTCGCAAGATTAACATTCTAACATAATTTTTCATATAAGTTTAACTCGTAGTGGCGCACATAAGACATTTATTTCCAGCTTTGAACTTTCTTCTATGGTAAGTGAAAGGTATTTGAAGTAAATTTCGGCACTTTAAGCCTTATCACACACCCGCCCATCACCATTTTAGTTAGGCGGCATCCTGCTTATTTAGAAGCTCTACATAACGCTAACACGGTTTAATCGAATAATTGTTTAATATTTACAAAAAGTACAAATATTTCTTTTGATTAGAAAGTGATAAACGAACCTTTAGTAGTAGAATTCTGTTTTTGAAAATAACAGAACCATTAAGTTGGATATTCTTGTTTCATTTGCACGTTAGAAGAATCCATTTTAGCTTGAACAGTAAACTCATGGTATACCAGCAATTTTTGCATTATATTCGCCGACGAATGACAAAGCATACAAAAATGTGAAACGAAACATGTGGAACGAAGGTGGAGTTTGGGGATAGACAAATTAGCTTATCTAGAAACTAAATTGAGAACAGATTAAAACATATTACGTAAATATAAGTTCAGTCGTGTATTAAAATTCAAAATAATTAGATGAAGCAACGTTTAGACTGCTAATTAGTTTTAAAGGAAGCATAAACCGTAAATGCATCAATAAAAACTTTAAAGTTCCATTCGTAAATTGTAATAGTGACGAGCCGCCACTGTCAAACCTTGATATACTATTAATTGAAATGTCTAAAACAAAATCAGCACTTGTCAATAAAAATATTGCTAAAATGGATGAACATTATTAAGGATTTAAATAAATCAACCTACATTAGAGAGCCCACATTTTGCTTGGTAAAAGTTACATACTAGTTTTACATACAAATT
Source organism: Vesta saturnalis (assembly GCA_036346205.1). Taxonomy (NCBI): domain Eukaryota; kingdom Metazoa; phylum Arthropoda; class Insecta; order Coleoptera; family Lampyridae; genus Vesta; species Vesta saturnalis. The sequence goes on along the minus strand of JARFJB010001682.1, from coordinate 2,114,707 downwards.
TCGCCTTTGCCACTTAAAGCGGGTTTGAAAATTTAATAGAAAATTGTTTAAAAATTGATAACAATGGTAGCTCATACGAGTTCGGGGTCTAAATCTCACCCAAATTATTAGATTGAAGTTTCATATTTATTTAAAGAATTGTTCATGGATTCAAAATTCAGGGGAGTATAGTGGTATATAAGAAATTTTTCAAAACGGATTAGTTAGTCTTAAATTAACACCAACGCGAAACTGTCGTTAAAGGAATTCGCGTGGACATAAAATATAATAATTTTTTATTTTTAAAAATGGTGACAGTTATATATCGTCTTCCTTATACGATATAAGTGCGACAGTGAACCTAAGTTGGATTATTCTCAAATAAGTAAGAGATTCTTTATAATTTTAAAGACAATGATCGTGTGCTGACATAAAACCCAATTTTTCAAAATTATTGCAAAAATCGATTGTTTAAGCAAATCGTTTAAGTATTGGAGCTCGGTCATTGAACCCTATATGCGTTTTTAACTTAAGATCTTAGATAGCAGGATTGATAGAAATAATACAAGAATTTACAATCTCTATAAAATATTCACAAAAAATATTACGTTCATATTCAGAATATATGTTATTTGGTCGACATAAATTCATACTGAGGTAATAAAAATTGGTAGTTCAATTGATAAAAACACCTCCTCTTCTAATGATAATAGCAAAAGTAGTTATGCCTCTGCGGTCTCTTCTATACCTAAGCAAACCAGATATCTTACAGAGTGTTTATTTTCTGAACGATAAAGGAGAAGTTATGAAGGTAAATATTTAAAGAATTACGGTATTTTAATTGCATGTAGTAACGGAGACATTCTTAAAAAACGGTTATAGATAAACTGTCAGATAATTATACAATCTCTGACGGTAGGAAGGTTAACCCTCGGTTGAGAATTGTAAGAATATCGGACCACGTACCCAAAGACAACTTAATTTCTTAACTTAAACAAAATAATGATATTTTTATTAACGAACAAGACTACAAGTTAGTACATTACGATCACATAAAGGTAAGAATAGGTTTCAATCAATACTTCAGGTTGATATATATATTCAAAAAAGCGCTTATGGAAAGGAATATTATGGTAGGGTTCGACACGTGTGTCATCTGCAGTGGCTTATCGATTTTAATGTGCTTGAACTGCAGCAGCTTTGGTCATCAAGCTAATTTTTGTAAAACTCAAGTTTCCTGCGCTCGCTGTAATGAATTAAAAAGTTGTAAATCTGACATTCTGAAATGTGTTAATTGTTCAAAAGTTTCCCACATTCAACAAATTGGTTGTTCGCATGTTGCCTGGGATGTTATGAACTGCCTCTATTATAAAAAGCAAATTACCAAACTTGAAATCAATATGATAAGGGAACAAATCGCATAACCATTAATGCACTTAGGTCTTGATAATTCTATATCAGCTAGTGACATTTATTTTTTGTATCAAAATGTGAGAGATATGCCCTCTAAATTTTTTTCAGTTTTATAATTACGTTACTATTAGTGACACACTCTAATGGGTCTAACTGAAAAAAGGGTAAATCCCAATGTAACCAATAAAGAATTATTTAACTGCTAACAATACTCAATATTTTGATCCGACCGTAATTACGCTTCAATAGGTATCTTAAGGGGAGGGGGTGTCCTTCTTGCTGATAATTCTAACTTCACTACAGAAAAATTGTCACTAAATGAGTTTTCTACTTTACCTCATACACAATTAAAGATTACTTGGATTTTATTGATCTGTTTAGCAATTTTCATGATACTCTTGTTGGTGACGTAATTAATGGTCGGTGATTTTAACATCTAATATGTCTAACTACATGGTGAATGGCTATACATCGCCCTTGATTAATAACGTAACAAACTTTTTTTCGTTTTTCAATATGAAGCAGTACAATATTGTTTTAAATACTTCTAACAGATTACTAGATGTGCTAATATGATGTAAAAGTAAATAAATCACTTGATCCTCTGTTACATGAGGATGTACATCACCTCGCTCTGATAATTGTAATTAGGAATATCAACATTAGATCCTCGTACTGCACCACAAGCAAGGTGAACGAATATAACTTTCGTAAAGCTGACTTTGTTGTTCTGTACAACTTTGTCGAACGTTTCTTGGGATCCTATCTACAACTTTCAGAATGTTGCGGTTATAATTACTAGATTTTACGATGCCACATGTCTTTTGATAAGTTCGTTCCACGTAATAGATCAACTTTAAGCTGGGTAAATTCCCGTGTTGGTGTACGCGTGATTTAATGAAGAACATTCAGTTGAAATATTCATGTCTTCAGACCTAATGACATTTAAGCAAACCAGGTCCTATAACAAATAAAAATATACAGATTGGGTTTTTAACATTAAAACGGTAAGTTTGCACCACGGTCTATCTCAACAAAGTGCATCGCTTACGAAACTTACTGTAGGTTGAGTGCTCATTTAAGGCAGGCATAAGTCCATAGCTACACTCAGTTAAGCAATCGTTAGGCGCCACTCAATTTTATAGGTCGATTAATTAAAATACAACAAAAATTGAGAAAGTTGCATACTAATGCCCCAGATAATCTAAATAACACGAAAAAGCTGTATTTATTTGTATATTTAATAAAACAAAATAATATCTGATCAATTTCAGCATAAAATCAAGTAGAACAGTTCTTGTTAATCTTTACGGTATTAACTAATTCCTAATTCAACACCAACTATGCAAACATATAACCTATCTTTATATAGAATTCAAAATGAAAGATGATCAACCTTTAATAAAGTCTACTTGACAAGGTTATGCACTCAAATATTTTTCTCTCAGAAAATGTTAGCTGAAGTCAGCTGCTTCTTTTCATTATAACTTTTTCAAAACAACACTATACTGACTTTTTATCTACTTAAAACGTATTTTGCATTAAAAGGATACGTACTTCTTTTCCTATCAATATGATAAAAATACAGTGCGATAAGGTAATTTCCAATTGTCTTCATTAAGGTGCAAATAAACGATATGTAGACCAGACTACTAAAGCAGATGTTGGGACTACGAAAGCAGGTTTGGAACACGAAAGCAGGTTTCCTTAATCCCAGGGGCTTTTCCTACTAAATATAATATATACAAAAATGTAACCAAAAGCCGTTAGGGGAGTAAACTTAAAATTATAACGTACTGGATTGGAAGGTAAAACGAACGGAAATGAACTCGCGTTGCGCAAAGAACAACAAAATTGGTGTGGCTCAGATAGCCATTGTAGACGATAACAAACTATACACGGAAATTCGTAATTATATACACTAAAGAGAAAATATCGGCATATACCTACATTTAATTTGTTTATTGAAAGAAAAAAGAAATGCCTAAAAATACCATCGTAATGTAATTTGCCAATAATAACACAAATTCAAACTTAAATTAAGGTAACGATAGAATTGGCACGTTACAGGCCAAAATTAAAATTGATATCAGAAAAGCACATAAATCCTATGTACTAAAACTGGACGCTGAATTTAAAACTAACCCAAACAAAATTTGGTCCTTTGTTAAACACTCTAAGCACTCTGAGTAGAACTCATACATGAGCTTCAAGAATGGATCGTTTCAAAGACCTCAAGAAATAGTGGAGCGTTTCCCTCTTACTTTTCTAGTTGGTTTTTTCCTTAAGGGACGTATTGTAAATCGGATACAGCTTTTAATGAAACTTTTTCTATTAAGTCATTCGTCGCAAGCGAAGTCTTAGAAGTAATACATAAATTCTGTTCTTGCATCACATCGGGTCTGAATCAGACACTTTACTAATTGATTAAAGATTGTGCTTACGTTATGTTTAACAAACTTTTAAGCTCAAAAACTTTACCAGAGGTTTGGATGCTGCCAAAATTTGTCCGGTCTACAAGAAGGATTCAAAAGCTTAAATGACCAACTACCGGCCTGTCTCTCTACTGTGTAACTTTGGTAAAGTGTTTGGAGAAGTTTTGCACAAACGTTTGATATTTTGTATTTAAAAATTATTGTCACTATATTTAGAATTTACATCAGTTCAAATACCTAAAGACAAAATGTACATGCATTGAGGCTTGTATCTCGATAGTTCAGTTGGTTGGAGCGGTACTCTAGCAAAGTACATGCCGTAGGTTCAAATCCTACTCAAGCTAAACTTTTTATTTATGAATTTCATAAAATTAAAATGATCAACAATTTTTAATTACATATTTGATTTTGAACTTATTCGTTCATAATAGAACTTATAACAATTGGATACTTTGGATTGCATAAAAAATTTCTCCACTTAGCATAGATTCTATCCTGGTAGATCCACCATCACAAATTTGCTGTGTTTTACCCAGTTCTTCTAAGAGAGTTTGTACAATAAGCTTCAAGTTGTCGTATATATAGATCTGAGCAAGGTACTTAACCCTGTGGATCATTGCATCCTTTATAATAAGTTTGGAATATTTGTTTTTTGAGATGACTTTATTCAGATATTTATTTCGTATTCTGATAATTGAAACTCTTTAGTGTATTTCAATAGATAAGAATTAGCTGCTTATACTTCTGGTGTGCCACAAGGTTATACCCTGGGACCATTGTTTTTTAACATCTCTATCACTGGTTTGGTTAATAATTTTAATATGGGGTACTTAATGTATGCAGACGACATTAAATTTGGTACGGGTTTAAATGGGAAGCTAAAAAAACAGTTCGCTACTCACCGGTACTAATTAAGTAACCGTCTAGCTCAAACGGTTCGGGCGGGGTGTACAAAATTCCGGTATTAAATTCAGGCGCCAGAAGCCGCTTCCCTATAGTAAAAGGGCACCATTAGCGAAGGTGCAGAGGGTAAGCAGGGAATTGGAAGGAAAGGAGAGTACACTGGAAGAGAAGAGAATAAACTACTGTAGTGTGCGAAAAAAGAAAGAAAATCTGTAATTTCTATACTTATTACCTAGAAATCTTAACAGGTTAAATTAAATTTTTAATTTTGCGTAACTTTACAACTATAAGTAACATTAATTATTAGAACGGTTAAACCCTAAATTGACTCACAAAGAAAAATATTGAGATCCGTGAGCAGGCTAGCGGGTATCTAAATTCAAACCCAAAAGGAAATTAATATTTCTAAACTGAAATCAATTAATTTAAAACTTTTCACTTTCTTTAAATGAAAGACCTTTCATTTGTCAACCTGAAAGAAAAACATATATTCACGCTAAAACAAGAGCGTTTAAATAACCCAAAAAGTAGTGAATCCGTACTTGCTGTGGTTTACACAACACCCAAAGATCATATACATAATCACGAATCATGCAACTCAAAAATGAATCATATCAAGATTCAAAAGTCCTATAACTATTAACTTAACAAACTGTTTATAAATGGAACAATTTAGGAAAAGAATTCAGGTGGCCCCTTTTTATTTATTTAAAAGCCAAAATAATTTATAGCAACTCATGGAGACAGAAAGTAAGAAAATAAATAAATATGGTACTGAACCTTCTCCAAGGGAAAACACTTTAGAGCTAAAATCACTATCGTTAGCAATATTCATTTAAAAGTTTATTTCCATAACTTATAAATAATAATTGCACACATGGCAGAGAAAATTATGGGTAAATGACGGTTAAACGGTGTAATTTAAATCTAAAGGAGATAATGACGTATTCGTATAATATATAATAAAATCAGTTTACCCTGCTCAACCCAAAATTAGAAAATTTTTTAACACGTTAAATTATATAGGTAAACCTACAGAAATAATATCTAATCAACTTAAAAAAATAGATCTTAATATAGCGTACAAATGTAACAATGCTTTAGGTAAACAATAAATCCAAAAATCAGAAAGAAAATAATTCAGGAGTATACAGACTAAATTGCAAGAGTTGTGATTGATACTATATAGCACAAACAGGTACAAGTTTTATTAAACGTATTTCTGAACATATTAGTTCATATAAAAACAATACTGAAACTTCTAACTATGCGTCATATTTGAACTTAGAAAATCACAAGTATTTTGTAGCGTTGTAAGTTAATTTAAGATAGAATCTGAAGAAGACACTGTATCGAAACAATTGTAATTCATTATATGAGTTTGTGGAAATTATAAACAGTTTGTTTCATTTAAGTGTTAATATAAATTTCCATCAAGTAAAAGCCAGCACAATTGAATTATTTTATATAATTCTTATGTCCGCTCTAACCTAGAATATGGATCAATAGTGTAGTGTCCATCTTACTCGATACATGCTGATGCACTTGAAAAGGTTCAAAGACGTTTAGTGAAATATCGGTTTTCTTAAACGAACAATTACAATACAGTTCAAAGCTTTCCTCTGGAGTGTTTATTAATTGAGTATGGCTTTACCAGGTTAGAGACCTGAAGACGTATGCAATCTGCGGTATTCCATATTAAGGTGATATCTAGTAGAACTGTGAAAAAATCTTAAGCATGATACAGTTTAGGGTTAAACGAAGTAATCACGGTTGATTAGCGGTTTTATCTCCAAGTCACTAAAACTAGTCTGCTTTTATGTTCACCTTTGGATCGGATGATTCAGTCCTTGCATCAATATAAGGCAAGATTGATATTTTGCACTGCTCTTCTAATTACATTAAACCCTAAGACCTGTCGATTTTTATTTTTAATGCGCACATTTTGACTCATCAGAAACTTTTTTTCGCCATATTTAAAAGACCTATAGCGTCATTGCAACTTTTTTAAATAGCAACCATATGTTTTTTCATCATATCTGTATAGGTGGTCAAATTTAAAAATGACGATGTGTTAACGACCCAGATATACCAAACAACATCTTATGGCATCAGCAAGATGGGACACCTGCTATGATTTAATGGTCCGCAATTATTTAAACGAAATATTTCCAAACAGATGGATTGGAAGAAGGGTTTTATTGAATGGCCTGCGCGATCACCCAGATCTTACCCCGTTAGATTTCTTTTTATGGGGTTATCTTAAAACAAAGTGTTTGTGAATAGGCCTCATACTCTCGAGGACTTAAAACAACGAATACAAACCGAAATTCGAGCAAACACAACAGAAACAATCGGCACGTTCTACAGAATTTCCAATACAGGCTTCTCTGTGTCAAGAAGTTCGTGGACTACAATTCGAACATCTTTAAATATTATTTTGTTCGTTTTGCTGAATTAAATGTTGTTTTGTTAATCTTGCGTTGTTCATTCTCTCAATGTGACCAAACCAACGTAATGTACAACTTTTATATCTATCCATCATAGTCTTTTCCTCACCACACTCCCTCATTATGCATTCATTTTTTATCTTGTCCCGTCTCGTTTTACCACATGCGCTTCTCAGAAATCTCATACCCACGGCATTTATTTTTCTTTCGTGCTTTTTGACATACCCATGTCTCACTTCCATACAGTACTGACGGGACGAATACGCCATTATAGATTGCTCGTTTCGCAGCTAGACTCATGCTTTCATTTCTCATTATCGTCCACATACTTCCAATCACTTTCCTTCCAGCATTGACCCTTCGTCCAATCTCGCTCTCAATTGTACCATCTGCAGTAAACATTCTACCGAGATATACCAGCTCGTCCACTTGCTCCACATTTCATCTTGCAGAGTAAATACTCTACTCTCCTTTCCACCTTCCCGATTGAACACCACAATCTTAGTTTTGTTCACGTTTACCTTTAGGTCCATGCTCTCACAGACTGTATCAAACTTCCTCAGAGCGGTTTGCAGCTCATCCGCACTGTCACTTAATAAGACTGTGTCATCTGCATACACCAGAGTCGTACATTTACGTCACCAACCATTACACCATTTGTATCGTTACATGCTTGTCTAAGACATTTATCCATGTATATATTGAACAACCACGGTGACATCACACAGCCTTGTCGCACTTTGCTCAATATTAAAGTATTCACTCACACCTCCTCTCACCCTAACACATGCCCGACTACCGTTGTATACTGCCCTTATTCCATTTATTAGACCTTTATTTACGCCATATTCATTTAATATTTCCCACATCTTCTCTCTATTCACTCTGTCATATGCTTTCTCCAGATCTACAAACGCACAGTACAACTTCCTTTTTACCTTTAAACACTTTTCGATCACCTGCTGGAGAGCAACCATCTGATCGACACATCCTCTCCCTGGCATGAAGCCACCTTGCACATCCCACATCTTAGATTGTGTAGTTTCTCGTACTCTATCAATCAGTATTCTTCCAAAAACTTTACCAGGTACGCTGAGCAAGCTTATTCCTCTGTAGTTCTTACAATCACTCTTGTTCCCCTTACCTTTATACAATGGTACAATGATCGCGCTCTTCCAATCACTCGGCACTTTTCCACACATAAGGCATACATTGAATAATTCACGCAATCTTCGTATAAGCTTTGCACCACCATACTTGAGCATTTCACCAGTGATTTCATCTACGCCTGCTCCCTTGCCGTTTTTCAACCTTCCTACCGTTTCTCTACCTCATTTATTCCAATATCCTTCTCAGTTTCATTCATCATTTCTTCTATATTCTCCTTATTTAACCCTTCAGTCTTACTTTCCTCACTACTGTACAGCTTTCCGAAATATTCTTGCCAGCATTTCCTCACTTCACAATCGTCCCATACTATTTCGTTTCTATCATTCATCACTCCTGCAGCGTTCTGTTTTGGGCCACGTTTGTATTTTGACCCATTTCCAGAAGAGTTTTTTGTTTCCCTCAAAATCATTCTGCATTTTCTCTCCTTCTACAGCCATCACTTCCTCTTTACTTATCCTCACTGCCTCCTTCGCTTCTTTGTTTCTTAATCTGTACACCTCATACAATCGTTTCTTCTCAGTCTCATTTTTGCAGCAATCATTGCCATGTACGCATCTTTTTCTTACTTACTGCCTTTTTACCGACTCATTCCACCAAGCACATTTTTTCTGTGTACCTACAATCACTCTTCCACATATTCGCACGGCACAATTGACAACAGAGTAAAGTGTTTATTTCCATAACTTATAAATAATAATTGCACACATGGCAGAAAATTATGGGTAAATGACGGTTAAACGGTGTAATTTAAATCTAAAGGAGATAATGACGTATTCGTATAATATATAATAAAATCAGTTTACCCTGCTCAACCCAAAATTAGAAAATTTTTTAACACGTTAAATTATATAGGTAAACCTACAGAAATAATATCTAATCAACTTAAAAAAATAGATCTTAATATAGCGTACAAATGTAACAATGCTTTAGGTAAACAATAAATCCAAAAATCAGAAAGAAAATAATTCAGGAGTATACAGACTAAATTGCAAGAGTTGTGATTGATACTATATAGCACAAACAGGTACAAGTTTTATTAAACGTATTTCTGAACATATTAGTTCATATAAAAACAATACTGAAACTTCTAACTATGCGTCATATTTGAACTTAGAAAATCACAAGTATTTTGTAGCGTTGTAAGTTAATTTAAGATAGAATCTGAAGAAGACACTGTATCGAAACAATTGTAATTCATTATATGAGTTTGTGGAAATTATAAACAGTTTGTTTCATTTAAGTGTTAATATAAATTTCCATCAAGTAAAAGCCAGCACAATTGAATTATTTTATATAATTCTTATGTCCTCTCTAACCTAGAATATGGATCAATAGTGTAGTGTCCATCTTACTCGATACATGTTGGTGCACTTGAAAAGGTTCAAAGACGTTTAGTGAAATGTCGGTTTTCTTAAACGAACAATTACAATACAGTTCAAAGCTTTCCTCTGGAGTGTTTATTAATTGAGTATGGCTTTACCAGCTTAGAGACCTGAAGACGTATGCAATCTGCGGTATTCCTATTAAGGTGATATCTAGTAGAATGAACTGTGAAAAAATCTTAAGCATGATACGGTTTAGGGTTAAACGAAATAATGCACGGTTGACTAGCGGTTTTATCTCCAAGTCACTAAAACTAGTCTACTTTTATGTTCACCTTTGGATCGGATGATTCAGTCCTTGCATCAATATAAGGCAAGATTGATATTTTGCACTGCTCTTCTAATCACATTAAATCCTAAGACCTGTCGAGTTTTATTTTTTAATGCGCACATTTTGACTCATCAGAAACTTTTTTTTCGCCATATTTAAAAAACCTATAGCGTCATCGCAACTTTTTTTAAATAGCAACCACATGTTTTTTCATCATATCTGTATAGGTGGTCAAATTTAAAAAATGACGATGTGTTAACGACCCAGATATACCAAACGACATCTTATGGCATCAGCAAGATGGGACACCTGCTGGATTGGAAGAAGGGGTTTTATTGAATGGCCTGCGCGATCATCCAGATCTTACCCCGTTAGATTTCTTTTTATGGGGTTATCTTAAAAGCAAAGTGTTTGTGAATAGGCCTCATACTCTCGAGGACTTAAAACAACGAATACAAACCGAAATTCGAGCAAACACTACAGAAACAATCGAGCACGTTCTACAGAATTTACAATATAGGCTTCCTCTGTGTCAAGAAGTTCGTGGACTACAATTCGAACATCTTTAAATATTATTTTGTTCGTTTTGCTGAATTAAATGTTGTTTTGTTACTTTTGTTGAATTAAATGTAGTTTTTTTTTTTTTTGTTGAATTAAATGGTCAGTTTTTAATGTTTATCGATGTCTTTTGTTGTAATAATAGTAATTCTGTTGCAAGATTAGCGCAATTTTGAGACTTGAATCTTTGAATTTTGATACCACTTTTTCTGGAAATTATCAACTGCAGTACAATACTTTTATACGTCGTCATTTTTAGAATTCTACCGCCTAATATGATGAAGAAACATATGGTTGCTATTTAAAAAAAGTTGCGCTGACGTCATAGCTCTTTTAAATATGGCGAGAAAAAAGTTTCCGATGAGTCAAAATGTGCTCATTAAAAAATAAAAATCGACGGGTTCTAGGATTTTTGTGGGGAAAATTATCACAGAAATTAATATTTCCAAGTTTCCATATTAAATGACCGCACTGTATAGAGAACTACTCTAAAATACTATTATTTGACGCCAAAAAAAACAAATAAACAAATAATAAATAAATCAATAGATAAAGAACGGTAAGAAACAAATCAAGAGGACCTTATAAAATAAATTAGTGTGTATTTATAATGTCAAGTTTAAATTTTGTAGTACAGGTCACAGACCCTGAGGAACCGGATTACTTTCCTTAATCTGTCTGGTTTAGATAACAGATTACTAAGGTCATCATTAATGTCAGACAACTGCTTCGCTGACCTGCAAGCAAGACCATCAACCAGAACGGTTAATACTAAGCTTACAAAAAGTAATTAATATTTAAGACTTTGTCATTGTTCAATTTATAGAATCGAAGAAGGTTCAGTTTATATGGTCATTCAAATCTATTTGTTCCATATAAAATATTGTTTAATATATGATTTATTAATTTTCTTAAATTGATCTCTGATCTATAAATCGTAAATATTAATCTAATTTCGAAATTGTTTAAGTAACTCAACTACGAATATAATGAATTAATAAATGTAATCATTTCTACTCAAAAAAATTGAGTAAATATGATGAGATTTCACACTTATTTATCCCCATAACATATACGTCAAAAGCCAGTAACTAATTAATTAAATGTGTTTTATGTGCCCAATCCATTAGAATGTCAACTTTACAATTAATTCGCATAAAATCTGGAATTCTTTTTTATTATAAGTCAAATTTCGTCTAAGAGTACAGTTCAAAAACTTAATACTTTATTTGGTTATTAAATTGAATGAAACCATCAACCGTCAAACTTAAACTTGCGTTCTTTCCCCTATACGTTTATCTGACCATTGTCTAGTAGAAATAATTTCTACTGTCATTAATTCCGCTGTTGTTCGCAACACTAATAGAACCTTGTAGTGTTTTACGTCAGCTAGATGGAGTGATTTACGAGACTTATTTGCAACCTTTCCATGGCGTGAATATTGTTTTAAGTCGTCCTCTTCTTCGGACATTGCTCTTTCAGTATCTGAAGTCATCCTCATGGGCATGGGGTTACACATTCCCGAAAAACAAAATCGAATAGGTCATTCACGTTCCCAATCCTGGTTCATTAAGGCTTGTGCTGATGCAATATGTTTGAAAAATAAATCTAATATTAAATGGAAATCTAATAAAACGATCTAGAGTCATGCAGAATACGTTGGTGCTAGAAATATCTACAAAAGTGTCATCACTAAAGCTAAAAAATTTATTGAACAACGCAATTGCAATTACTAGCCTTTGGGCAGTCGTAAATATTGGCCTTCACCTAAAGCACATCTTCTTCTCCCCCCCCTTGACATCTTTTGACGTATCTGTAGTTGCTGATTCTTTAAACAAAACCAATGTTTTTATGAATTTATTTTCATCAAACTCGTGTCTCAATAATTCTGGAAAAGATATGCCCCTGATCAATTCTTCTTCATACGCTATGAAACCTATTCATTTTCGGTACAAGCTCCTAGAATCTATTATCAGTAGGCTTGATCTCAATATGGCGACTAGCCCAAACGGTATCCCAGCTATTGTCTTAAGGAAATATTGTCCCGAACTAGTACCATCTTAGCTCTATTCGATCTCTATTTCTTCTGGAGAATTTCCTTCATCATGGAAGTTAGTTAATGTTCAACATATTCCCAAAAAAGGCGATAATACCGATCCATCGAACTACCGACCAATTGCCATCACTTCCATTTTGTCTAAAATCATGGAAAAAGCCATCAATTAGCTGCTGTCGTTCCCTGAAACTAACAAACTCCTTAGCGGACACCAATATGGGTTTAGGCAGAGTCGTTCAACAGGAGATCTTTCATATGTGACCCAAGTTTGGAATAATACATTAGAACAATCCGGTGAAACAGTTGTAGTCGCTTTAGATATCTCAAAGCGATTTGACCAAGTTTGTCATAAGTGTTTCCTTGTTAAACTCACCTCGTTTGGGTTAAATGATACGCTCATCAACTGGGTTTCTAGTCTCCTTGATAAAAGACGAATAAGTGTCGTAGTTGATGGCTGTTTCAAAAGAAGTTAACATTAACGCGGGCGTGCCACAGGGATCAGTTATTGCGCCTACAATTTTCCTGCTAGACCTTATTTCTTCAACAACTAATCCGATCCATTGCTTTTCAGACGACAGCACTCTTGATTGTAGTTCATCTCAATCTACTCATAATGGTAATCTACCTTCTATTTCTCAAGACAAGAAAGCTGAAATGGCAAATTCAATCAACAAAGACATTCAATGTATTCTCGAATGGGGAAGCAATAATCTAATTAAACTTAATGCTAACAAAACTCAGTGTTGCCTTGTGTCCGCCAAAAAAGATCGATCATTTCCTGTTGTCAGTATGGATGGCTCAGATCTTAAGTTTTCAGACCATCTTTTGTCAGATACCAAAATAGTTGCTCGTCAAATAGGCCTTTTATACAGATCTAAGGAGTAGTTTACCTCCCGACAACTATTTCTGCAGAATAAGGCCCAATTCGACCTCATCTAGAATATAATTCTCACCTCTGGGTTGGTGCCTCCCTATACACTCTCAATATCGTTTATTGTATTCAAAAGAGAGCGATTAGGGTTATAAATGACCCGTCCATAACTTCTGACATACAGTCCCTTGAGCATAGAAGAATCAATCGTTTCAGTTCTTTCTTTGCATTATCGGTATTGCAATGGTTATTGCGCTGCTGAATTCCATTCTCATCTCGGGCTACTTTTGCAAGGAATACTCTATTCGCTCATTCACATCATCAGTATGCAGTATACATCTCCACTTGTCGTACCAAACTGGCGCAATCCACATTCTTTTGCACGCCGTCTAAACTCCCCAGTTCCTATTTTCTTCTCACTTATGATATGAAAAAATGTAAGGTAGCCATGTATAAGTATCTCTTGGCAATTCAATGTCCCTCTATCCATCCTCCTAAGTGTTCCGGAGTGCTTTAGCACAATAGGCCAAATTTAGCAGGTTCAGGTCCAGAATTATTAAAGTTAGATTAGTAACTACTAAGTAGTTGAAAACCACTTTTTAACTATAAATCAAACTTGTATCGTTATAACGTAACACTTGAACTAGTATAAAAAAAATTATCGTTTTTGTTATAATTTTATTTTAAGATTATAAACATTGTTTGAGTCGTAGTTTGAATCAGTACGGCTTTCAAAAATGTGTTCTGTGTCTCAACGTCTAGAAACAGTAATCTACAAAAATGTAATTTTTTAACATGAATTTTTACAGCAAACCCTTTAAATTAGAAATAATAAAGGTTTCCAATTTTATGCGTCGTACGACAAAAGAGTGGTACGAAAAGATATATTACGTACCAAAATAAGCATGCTATTCCCTCAGAAATATTTCAGATTTAAAATTTTGAATAAAATAGAACTAAACCTAAATATTGAACAACTAAGCTACTAACTACCTAATCTAGTAAAAATTCTACTAAACTCTCATATATATAAAATAAAACTATCTTCTTACGGCACTGGCTAATCAATTTTATAAAATGATATCTAAATCTAAACTGCTAATTGCTATACCAAATTTTGATAAAAAAATATAAGGAAAAAGTGAAATAAAAAGAAGATCGACATCACAAAAATCAGTCATACTTAATTCACTTACATAATTGGCACCAATAAAATGGGTTTTGTGCAATAATTAATTATTATTATTATTATTGTTATTATTATTATTAGGCCCTCCCGTGGGGTTCACCTCGTCGTGGTGGAAGGGCTCACCTGAGGATGGTTTTTTTACCCTATGACGGTAATAACGGGTCCCTGGATCCATCTGGTTGACGACTTGGCTTTGTTTCTTGGTTAACGATTTTTAGGCAGAGTAAATTGTGCTATCAAATCAGTAACTCAAGGTGTTGGCACCGTGACGTGGTGTGCATGGCTGCACTTGAGACAGTCAATAACGGTGCGCCCCGGATACCTGGCGACCTCCGGTAGTAATTAACCTTACCGTAGTATTGGACGCTCTGCCACGGCGGCCTTCTTTTTTGGACCATACTCGTGGGAATTTTATGTATTCAGCTTTAAAACTTCTTGAGGAGCCTCTACTTACATATTTAGGCCTGTCTGGTTTAACAGTGTCAGAACCTGAGGAAAAAGCCTTATCAAAAAAGATATGAGTCAGGAAAAGTTGGCTAGTCCGTGGTTCCCGATCGTTAAAACAATTAACGGAGATTTTGATAGAGTAATCCCATTTATTTTAAACAAACCACTTTTTGGAGCAATTGGAGATTTAAGTCCGATCGTAAGATCAAAGAAAGATTGCTTGTAGAAACGAGAACACATCCTCAACCTTCTCGATTACTTAGACTTACTAGACTTATTGAAGTTTTTCTACACCGAACGATGAATATTTCGCGTGGTGTTATTTTCTGTAGAGATCTTCTTAACTGCGATTTAGATGAGATAAAAAATGAACTTTTAGTAGTAGTAGTATTACAAGTTAGACGCATCAAGTCTAAAGTAGACAACAATATGATGGATACCCTGAATCACGTCTTGACCTTCAACATGGCTAAATAACCTAAATTTGTTAAAGTAGCCTTCTATAGGTTGAAAGTCCGCTTATATATCCCTGCACCGATGTAATTCCCCACCGGTCTGTAGCTGTAGAAAACCATTTCACGAAGGTAAAGCATTGCAAGGAACCGCACTTTGTGTAAATTTTCGGGGAAATTACAGTGTTAGATCTAGCGATTTCTAGGGAACATGCGATAAAAGAAAACATCCTTTATGGAGAAGCCCGTGCTTGTGTTGTTATAAGAACACCTGCTTCGGCAGCCTCTAGTCCTGCATGTACGTTAGATGCATCTACTTTGGTTAAGGAAATAACAGATTACTTGTGTCTGCAATAAAATCTATCTTCGTAACAAAAGACACCTTTAAAGAATCTGTTATTACAACACTGAAGGGGTCACCTCAACGCCCTACCATAGCGAGACAAGAAAGCCTTAAGAGTATCTTAAGTATAAGCCCGTCTGAAGAAGCTAAGAGCATCGGTCGATACTAACTCTGACGAGAGGCAGTTGGTTTCGTCAGACCCTATTCAAATAGTCAAAAACGAGGCAGAGGATGGGAGAAAGGTCGGGCGCGCAAATCTAAACCGTGATAATTCTCTCAATGGATAATATTCTATCATGGCTGTGTTTATTAATTGAGTACAGCTTTACCAGCTTAGAGATCATAAGACGTATACAATCTGCGGTATTCCTATTTAAGTTGATATTTGGTAGAATGGACTGTGAAAAAATATTAACCATAATACTGTTTAGAGTTAAACGAAGTAATACACGGTTGACTAGTGTTTTTTATCTCCCAACTGCTAAAACTTGTCTGCTTTTATATTCACCTTTGTATCAGATGATTTCAGTCGTTGCATCAATTGAAGACAAGATTGATATTTTTAACTGCTTGGATTATCAAATTAAACTTAGAACATGCCATCCTAACTACTTTTAGAAAACGGGATCATTTGGTTGCAGTCTTTTTTGACCTCAAGAAAGCATATGCTATGACTTGGCGGCACCACATTTAGAGGCAAGCTGCCTCTTTTGGTCGCATCTTTTTTTCAAGACCATCTATTTAAAGCGAGAACTCTGTCGTCTGTCAGGACACTAGAGAATGGCGTACCTCAAGGTTCTACCTTAAGTGTTACGTTATTTAATATCGATAGAAGAATCGGAATTTGCCAACATGTTGATGATCTTAGCTTATTCTATGCTGATAGAATGAGTGAGTTTAATAGACATCGGCAAACTGCGACACGCTAGGTTAATAGCAATGCAGAATGTCTCGGTTTCCAATTCTCAACTAAAAAGACGCAGAGTATGCATTTCTGAAGACAACGTCGGCTCCACTTTGCACCTTAAACAGGACTTCATCCAAGCTATGCATAAGATAAGATTTCTTGAACTAATTTTAGACTCAAAACCTACTTGGACGGCGCATGTCAAAAAGCTCAAAGATATTTGTGTTAAGTTAATGGCATCAGGATTTTGGAAGGCATCATGTGAGGTGCCGAACGTTGTATGCTCCTCCAGATGTATCGTTCGCTTATTTTATATAAAATAGATTATGGTTCTATTCTCTATCTTATGCATACAACAGGATTCTCAAAATGCTTGACACGGTACATCACTTGGGTATTAGAATTTGTCTAGGAGCCATGCCTGGCACATTGTCTGCAAGTCTTTGTGTTGAATCCGGAGTAGCCCCTCTTCACATTGGAAGAAAGATAGTTATCATGTCTATTTATGTCAATTTAGTGCACAATATAACCATAGAAATTTTTGATATAATTTTTAAATCTGATATAACGTCACAGACCCTACTCAATCCATTAAGTGTCCGAGCGCGAAACTTGTTAACTGAAATGAACCATCATATTCCACCTGTATTACTACTGGGCTTCATTGAAATACCTCCATGGAACATCCCTCGACAAGAAGTCATACTGGACCTTACCCAGTACGACATGCATGCAACACCAACCTCACTATTCCATAGAAGTTTTCTCTCAATTCTTGATAGGTACACGGGAGCGAAATTATTCACCGATGGTTCTAAAACTAATCATGGGGTGGGAGCTGCAGTTGTCGTAGCTGATACTGCCCATTCTTAGTCGTTGCCAGCAGACGCTTGAGTGTACACTTCGTAACTATACGCTTTGTGGCAGGTACTCCCTATTTGTTCTTTCGCATCATGTGCTAGCCACTTTATTATTGCCTCAGACTCACTAACATCTCTTGCTAGTCAGTTGATTTTATCACTCCTATTGCTTCTAGCAGAACAGGGCATAATTGTAAGGTTTATTTGGATTCGGAGTCATACTGGCCTTAGAGGTAACGATATGGCTGATGAGGCAGCTCGTCTTGCTGTGGAGCAAGATGATGCGGAGGCTCATGTCATAAAGCATACTGAAGTTCTGCATACGTTAAAATCACGAACATCTGGCAAAACGGAATGGGATTCAATCATCTAGTTCAATCTGCATGAAAATTTGTCTAGACAGGAACATATCACAATTCCACATCTTAGGCTCGGATATACATTTTTGACCCATGGCCACAGATTAACACGTCAAAATTTACCAATGTGCAACAACTGTCATACGAAACTTTCCGTTTTTCATAAATTTAAATTGAAAAAGGGCGTATCATAACTTACATTAAAAATTATGGACTAAATTGAAATTGTATTAAAATTCGCATCTAATTGTATCAATACTTCATACGAGAAATAAGTATTAAGCTTGCTAAAAATAAGAGTCAGATTTATTTATTTTTCTTTTTGTACAGATTAGAACAAAAATTAGTGACAGTAAAAAAATGGTATCTTAAGTAATAATTTTGTTTTCGGACACTCAATGATTAATGGGCCATATTTCCCTATTACAAACCGTAAAGAAAAGTATCCCTTTTCTTCATAGCAACCATTTTTTTATAGTAACCATTTCTTTATAAAGAATTATTAATTATTTATTGGAATAAATATTAAACGTACAACTATTAACGTTATAAAAACTTATGCTTGTACACTGCTTTGTTACGTGACCTTTCGGGCAGAGGAAACAGTAGAAAAGAAAGTGCTAAGCTCAGATAGGCGGAAGCACTGCATGCCTGGGCGTAATTAGCATTAAGGACCTGATAGGGTAAAGTAGTGAGTAATTTACATGAAGAAAGAGAAAGGGCGCCACGAGTTTTTAAGTAAATAAGGGAGCCATTACTAATAGTCGAGCTACCAGGAAGCGCAGTTATATGATAACACTCACAACAAGGAGGATTAGGAGAAATCAAATGCGGTAAAATAGATCTAAATTTATTTTCTGTAAATATAAACCAAACTCCTCATAGGAGAGATAAGAGGAATCCCTTTAAGATTAATTGAACTTAACGTTTTAAGTAAACTTCTTTGAGTATAGGTACACTTAACTAAATTTAATCCCCAAAATGTTACCTGATTATTCCTTATCTTCCTTTTCACAAAATTAAATAAAAAAATACATTTATGCGTACCATTTATCTAGAATATTTAAGAACCCAACATAAATTTGATACAAAAATAGTAATACTGTTCGGTGAAACGAAGCCGCTGCCACCTTACTCGCCACAGTTACACCTAATAAAAAGTGGTAGAGCCGAAACTGGCAGTAGCTAACTCTATAACAAACCTATTCCCCAGTCATATAATAAATTTCCTCAACATATTAATTACCATCCATGCTGTGAGAGCTCTCATAGACATTAGTTGTAAGTAAACTAGGTGGTTAAAACCACTTTAAAACAAAAACCCCAAATAAATCACTGCGAGGTTACGCCTATTTCATCGCATAATACATAATTAGTGACATAAGCTGAGCACGCAATTGTCCACAGTGGTGTGGTTTCATGTACAAAACAAAAATCACAATACAACTTTAAGTAATATTCCCCTTATTCCCTAATCTGGAAATATTAAAAGGTAGTGCAAAACTTACAAAGTATCAGGTAAATGAACACGCTTAATCTTAAGCACATTCAAACTTTGAGCAATACTAATGTATTACTAAGTAATTAACTTAATTTAATGTATAAGAAAATAAACCCCAAAAAGCAATTTAGTACAGGTAATCCAAAAGGTTCACTTTAAATCCACTCTGTATAGAAGCTAGATAATAACTTCATAGCCACAAATCGGTAGCATTAACTTTTAAGTGAAGCGTCGAACATGTAATAAAGCACAAGCAAAATAGGTTCATAGTTCATATACAGGGTGTTTAAAAAAGATGCGGCAATATTAAAGGGGGTGATTGTCCAGGTCATTTTATACAATAAAGTTCCTATAAACAAAGGTCCGCAAACGCTTCATTGCCGATCTACAGCGTGTTGAAGTTTAATTTAAAGAAACAGTCAAAATTAGTTTTTTCAAAACGGCTTGAGATATCATAATGAAATTTTGGGCGTATCAATAGCTGTGAGAGACGCATACTTTGTAATACAACACGATGTTCCAGTCGTACCATTGGCGCGCGTATTGGCACGTCACAGGCTATTTTTCAAGAAAAAAGTAGGATGCCGCTGATTTCTCTAAAAATAAAAAATAGTTTGTAATTCTTTGTTCAATTGTGAAGAAAAAAGCTCTCTTGACTTTTTATCATACGACGTACCGTTTTTGAGTAACAAAAACATTTCAGTGCATGTCCATTTATCATGCGTACAAAAATATTTTTAAACATTCCTGTATTACTCACTGATATCACTGACATATTGAATGAGTCTCGTGATTAATAATTTTGTATGTGTCGAATTTGTTGAAGTTCCTTATCATGAATCGCTATACGAATGCCGAGATGACCGACATGCACTACATTTATGGACTTGCTGATGGGAATGCATTAGAACCTAGGCGGTTGTATACTGAAAAATTTCCGGCCCGTATTTCTCCTGATAGAAAAACTTTCGAATGTATTCATCGGCGTCTTTATGAAACAGGCACATTAAAACGAAATGGAGGAGCAGGAAGGCCAAGGACAGCAAGAACGGAAGAGCTGGAAGAGGATGTGCTGGACATGATTGAAGAAGATCCAGGTACTTCTACTCGAAAAATTGCTGACGCTTTGGATGTAAGTAATGGGACTATTTGGCACATTCTTAAGGAAAATTTGTTGTATCCATTCCATATACAACGCACTCGAGCACTTCTTCCTGCGGATTTTCCTCCTCGCATTGCATTCTGTCAATGGCTTTTGCACAAAATGGTTCAAATCCCTCAACATCAGGAGTTGAGGGATTTCACCGATGAAGCGAGTTTTTCAAGAAATGCAATACGGAATTTCCATAATAACCATGTATGGTGTGAAGAAAATCCAAGTGAAATTGTTGAAGATCGTTTTCAACATCAGTTGTCTTTGAACCTTTGGATTGGGATTGTGGGTGACTGCCTAATTGGACCGATATTTCTACCCGGGAGACTTACCGGAGAGGTGTATCGCAACTTTTTGGAAAACACGCTCCTTGGATTTCTGGAGGACGTACCATTAGCAATTAGAGATGCAATGTGGTATTTGCACTATGGCGCACCAGCCTACTTTAGTCAAGTAGCTCGTGATTTCTTAACACAAGCATACGGAAATCGTTGGATTGGCCGGGGTGGACCTCACTTATGGCCTGCATGATCCCCGGACTTAAATCCTCTTGATTTTTTTCTGTGGGGCCATTTGAAGTCCTTGGTGTACGCTACTCCATTGGAAAACGTAGAAGACTTAAGAAATCGAATCATTGCTGGGCGCAACCAATTAAAACAGATCCTGGTGTTTTTGAGAGAGTTCACCAGTTAATGAGGAGAAGATTGGATTCTTGCATCCGAGCTCGAAGTACTTTGAACAGTTTTTGTAATTTTCGGTTAATAAAATTTTTGGTTTGGTGAAATATTTGTTTTTGCCCTTGAATGAAACCCTTGATTTTTAAAACTTTTTTTCTGTAGTAAATGGACATGCACTAAAATGTTTTTTTACTCAAAAACGGTACGTCGTACGATAAAAAATCAAGAGAGATTTTTTCTTCACAATTGAACAAAGAATTAAAAACTATTTTTTATTTTTAGAGAAATCAGCGGCATCCTACTTTTTTCTTGAAAAATAGCCAGTGACGTGCCAATACGCGCGCCAATGGTACGACTGAAACATCGTGTTGTATTGCAAAGTATGCGTCTCCCACAGCTATTGACACGCGTAAAATTTCATTATAAAATCTCAAGCCGTTTTGGAAAAATCTAATTTTGACTATTTTTTTAAATTAAACTTCAACAGGCTGTAGATCGGTAACGAAGCGTTTGCGGACCTATGTTTATAGGAACTTTTTTGTATAAAATGACCTGGACAATCACCCCCTTTAATATTGCCGCATCTTTTTTAAACACCCTGTATAATTAAATATCAAATTGTTAACTTAATTCAGACAGGTGCATTCCCCTAGTAGCATTTAGTTTATACCCTATTCAACATTGTACATGTTTACACATAAGCACTGCTTAGTTGCAATTACAGGTACGTTAACCACAACACAACACTGTCAGTTGTCGATAAAGGAATTTTATAAAGAAACAGGTACCATAAAGACTGTAAGCATCGGTGATGTGTTTACGTTTTGCTTTATATGACCTTAAATACCCAAAT
This sequence comes from Vesta saturnalis, assembly GCA_036346205.1. Classification (NCBI taxonomy): domain Eukaryota; kingdom Metazoa; phylum Arthropoda; class Insecta; order Coleoptera; family Lampyridae; genus Vesta; species Vesta saturnalis. The sequence goes on along the minus strand of JARFJB010001682.1, from coordinate 2,092,478 downwards.
ATTTACTTTCATAGAATCTACCCCGACTAAGTCAGATAGTACTCACGGTCTTGTAGACGAAATAGAAGTTTGGTATACATACAATTTATCATCTTCATAGGTGGTTCGAAGTATAGGTGTATACTCTCCTGGGCAAATTGATAAGGAATACAGAAGTGGAATGTCACACTATCATAGCATAAACTTTCCGATCTTGGTCGTCGGCGTCGTACCTCGAGTTATCCACGTGTTTATGAATCCAGTTGAAACTGTAGTAAAAGCCTTAGTATATATTACGAAACGTAGAAATTTGGACCTTTACACATTTAAGTATACGATGAGAATCCAGTGAAACTGTATCATAAAGCAAATTTATATAAAGCACCTTATACTACAATACATGCCAACGAGGCATTATTTTTTTTTTTTGTCGAGAAAATAAGTAGCGTACGATGAGAATCCAGTGAAACTGTATCATAAATCAAATTTATAGAAATCACCTTATACTACAACACATGTCATCGAGGCATTATTATTTTTCTAATTTTTCTAATCTCGGCTGGGCCTCGGTTAGAAAGATCGCGATTCGTAAAAAAACAATACTTTTCTTTTCTTATAATACAAATAACTATTATTTGTTATTTCAAAATATTGGAAAATTTATTTAAATGTTTTTTCTTTATATCTAACTATATAAAATTAGCAGTCAATGGATTGGCGTTTTAATTCTTGTTGTTGAGTACTAACCTTAAAAAAATAATTTGAGTTAAATGGCAGTCACGAGCAAAAGTTTTATACGAATATAGCTACAACAAAATTGCAAATGCATACAACAAGCGATTGTTTGTGAATTAGTAAAGAAAATTTCTATCTTCTTTGAACTTTAATATAATTCAGTGGCATATCTTACTTTATGTAAGCAATAAAATATGTAGAAATCAGCGCCGCTTAAATGGTTGGGTTAATCCGAAAGTGTACAGCTAGCACTAACCTTGCCTATAATTATACTTTTTCGGTGGATACTGCAAACTAACTTAATCAGAGTTTAGCATCTTTTCAAAATTAACAGTTTTATACACATTTTGCTGAATGCAAACTATTATCTGAGATAGCGTCAAGGCGCAAATGTTCCGGTTTACATACAAGGTGTGGCGCGAAAGCCTTGCATTAGACTTATTGGTGAAACTACTGATATTTGAAAAAAATTGTCTTTAATATTTTTGGGAATGCTGAATTCAATGAAAATATTTGTAACTTTATAACACTTCCGGTTATACCGGAAGTACTCATCAACTTGTTTATTTTAAAGAGAATGTGAATATTTTGGTTGAAATTCGTATTCTACATAAAATTCTGAACAAATTTTTATAAGGATAACATATCTCAAAAATAAGCGGTTTTTGAGTTATTTTAAATCATATTTTCATATCATTTACGATATCTCATCTAATTGATAATCGTTTACTTTCATATTTTGACCAAACAATATCAATTATGACGAAAGATTGTGGATAGGAAATGACTTTGTTAATTTATACAGGGTGTTGAAAATCCAGCGACCAATTGTAATAAATTCAAACATCAAAACTTGCTTAATTTAAATGGAACACCCTGTATTTTATGGTGCTATGAGATTTATTAGTTTATTTCCTTTCGATTTATATTTACATTCCCTATACCTAAATTGAGCCACTTTCAAGATAAGAATAACAATCAAAAATGGTAACAAAACAACATAATAACATAATAACAAAATAACAACAATAAGAACAACAATTTAAAAAATATTAATTGGAACAAATGTTCAAAATTATTTCCATTTACTTCTAAGCATTTATGAATCCTTTTAATATGGGGATCGTAATTATTAAAAGCCTGTAATACTGTATCATATTTTCCTTTGTTGTAATTGGTTCCGAGTATACTTCATTTTTAATATGTTCCCAAATCAACTGTCTAGGAGCGTGAGATCAGAGGATCTCGCCGGCCAATGATGTGGTCCCCCGTTTGGCAATCCATCGATCCTCAAAATGTTGGTACAGAAAATCAGCATTCATTTGTAAGTTGTGTCGCGGTGACCCGTCCTGCTGATACCATACAAGACTTCTTTCTTCGGCATTTAAATTGTTTAACGATGACAAAATAGTGTCCTGAAGGATGTTGTAATATCCGACACCGGTGAGATTTTCATCATATATTCTGCCATCTTTTATGGCATAAAAATCATTAAACGACAAGCTCGTTTGAAAATAACGCTCTCTTGCTCCCTTGTGAGGGTTTTTGTCAGACCAAAAATGGCTGTTTTGGCGATTAAACATTCCATTTTTGCAAAATTTTGCCTCGTCACACCAAATGTGTCTTTGAGTAAAATTCTCATCTTCCTGGAAATTCACAAAATTGAACGCGCTTAGGGAGATTTTCTGGCAGCAAGTGATGCACAACATCATAAGAGAAAGGAATCCTATAAATTGTTCTAGTCGTTAATCGAAAGCTTATTTTGCAATCTCTAATAGAAGCAACCCGATATGCAGAAAAGAATTCCAGCACGTTTGTCACGTTAACAGTTCAAAATAGCTTGTCACAATAATTACACCGCTTTGACAGCAATAAAAAATTAATAAGGGTAACAATGATGAATTTAGCAGGTGGTAGGCATGTATACTCCATGCTAGCCAAGGAGATACCACCACCCTTACCATGGGCTCCTTAATATTGGGTCTCCGATTTTCTGAGCTCGGTAAGGGCTGCCGGTTACCTTTTACCTCATCCTTAATCTATTCTCATCCTTATTTTTCCTTCTCGCCTTCACTGTCTTCCTATCGAATTAAAAGTCCCAAATTAAAAAATAAGATGGCTGTAGTTTCTAGGGTAATAAATTCCGGACGTAAAATCCTGCCCCATTCGAATGTCCGGGAGGGCAGAGCCCAAGCGACCTCGGTCATCGAAAGTATAAACTTTCTGATTCACTACTGCAACATCCGCGGTATCTGATCTAATCTTAATGCTATTCACCAACATCTTGAACAATTACAACCTGATATTTTATTTCTATCTGAAACACAAGTCTCCTCTGAATGCTCCGAGTCACCCGACTTACAATTTCCTCAATACCACCTTCACTCTAACTTTCGATATAAAGGAGTCGTATGTGCCTACGTCAACGATAGAATTGCTTGCAAGAAGGTTTCTTCCTTAGAAAATAAAAATGTTTACGTGATTTGGTTTAAACATTCTGATCCTAATTTTGTGAAATTCTACTGTTGCATTTATAGGTCTCCTAATGACAGTAACTTTCAAGACTTTTTCGATTACCTTAGTATGAAAGTTGACTATCTCCTGTCTCAGTTTCCATCTTGCGATATCTCAGTTGTAGGCGATTTCAATGTTCATAACTCTAATTTGCTTCAGTTTTCATCTACTACAAATCCCGCTGGTCATAGTGCAGAAACATTTGCTATTTCATGTTATCTCACACAAATGATTTCTGAACCCACAAGAACCCCTGATAACCCTAACCATCTTCTAGATCTCTTTCTTACGTCTAACCCTCTTGTTTATAAAACTTCCGTTCTTTCGCCTTTAGGTCTTTCCGACCATTGTATAATAGAAATCATTTCTACTGTACCTAATTCTACTATTGTTTGCAAAACCGATAGAACCTTGTGGTGTTTTAAGTCAGCTCGATAGAGTGATTTACGGGAATTCTTTGCAACCTTTCCATGGCGTGAATATTGTTTTAAGTCGTCCTCTTCTTCGGACATCGCTCTTTCAGTATCTGAAGTCATCCTCATGGGAATGGAGTTATACATTCCAAAAAAACAGTACCGTGTAGGTCATTCACGTTCCCAACCCTAGTTCAATAAGGCTTGTTCTGATGCAATATCTTTAAAAAATAAATGTTACATTAAATGGAAATCTAATAAATCGGTTGACAGTCATGTAGAATATGTTGGTGCTAGAAATATCTGCAAAAGTGTCATCACTAAAACTAAAAAGTTGTTCGAACAACGAAAATGCAATGAACTAGCTACATCTCCTTTAGGCAGTCGTAAATTTTGGTCTTTAGCAAAAGCCATTAGTAAAACTTTCGAACATCTTCATTTCCCCCTGACATCTATTGACGGATCGGTAGTTGCTGATTCTGTAGACAAAGCCAACGTTTTTGTGGATTTGTTTGCATCAAACTCGTGTCTCAATGATTCTGGAAAAGATGTGCCCCTAGTCAACTCTTCTTCATACGTTATGAAACCAATTCATTTTCGGTACAAGCTCTTGGAATCGATCATCAGTAGGCTTGATCTCAATAAGGCGACTGGCCCAGACGGTATCCCAGCTATTGTCTTAAAGAAATGTTCTCCCGAACTAGTACCAGTCCTATCTAAGCTCTATACGATCTCTATATCTTCTGGGGAATTCCCTTCATCATGGAAGTTAGCAAATGTTCAACCTATTCCCAAAAAAGGTGATAAGACCGATCCCTCAAATTACAGACCAATTGCCATCACCTCCATTTTGTCTAAAATCATGGAAAAAGCCATCAATCAGCAACTGCTCACGTTCCTTGAAACTAACAAGCTCCTTAGTGACCACCAATATGGGTTTAGGCAAAGTCGTTCAACAGGCGATCTTCTTTCATATGTGACCCAAGTTTGGAACAATACAGTAGAGCAGTCCGGTGAAACAGTTGTAGTCGCTTTAGATATCTCAAAGGCATTTGGCCAAGTTTGACATAAGTGTTTACTTGCCAAACTCACCTCGTTTGGATTAAATGATACGCTCATTAACTGGGTTTCTAGTTTCCTTGATAAAAGACGAATACGTGTCGTAGATGATGGCTTTTTTTTTCAAAAGAAGTTAGCATTAACGCGGGCGTACCACAGGGATCCGTTATAGCGCCTACACTTTTTCTGCTGTACATAAATGACCTTATTTCTTCAACAACTAACCCCATCCATTGCTTTGCTGACGATAGCACTCTTCGCTGTAGCTCATCTCAGTCTACTCATAGTGATAATCCACCTTCTATGTCATATCAAGAAATTAAAGCTGAAATGGCAAATTCAATCAACAAAGACATTCAACGTATTCTCGATTGGGAAGCAATAATCTAGTTAAATTTAATGCTAACAAAACTCAGTGTTGCCTTATGTACGCCAAAAAAGATCGATCATTTCCTGTTGTAAGGAGGAATGGCTCAGTTCTTAAGTTTTCGGACTCTATTACTCTGTTGCGTATGACTGTATCTTCAAATCTCTCACGGGTTGATCATCTTCTGTCAGCTACCAAAACAGCTGCTCGTAAAATAGGCTTTTTGTACATATCTAAGCAGTACTTTACCTCTCGACAACTCCTTCTGCTGTATAAGGTCAAAATTCGGCCTCATCTGGAATATAATTCTCACCTTTGGGTTATTGCTCCCCAATACGCTCTCGATATCGTTGATCGTATTCAAAAGAGAGCGATTAGGCTTATAAATGACCCGTCCTTAATTTCTCGCATACAGTCCCTTGAATATAGAGGGATGGTTTCAGTTCTTTCTTTGTATTATCGTTATTACAACGGCTATTCTCGGACTATCTTTGCGAGAAACACTCGGTTCGCTTATTCAGTATGCAGTACAAATCTCCACTTGTCGTACCAAACGGGCGCAATCCACATTTTTCTACACGGCTCTGGAATGATCTTCCTAGTTCCTGTTTTTCTCTCACTTATGATATGAGAAAATTTAAGATAGCTGTTTATAGGCATCTATTGGCAATTCATTAACCCTCTAACCCTCCTCCTAAGTGTTTCTGAGTGCTTTAGCACGATGGGCCTAATTTAGCCTGTTCAGGTCCACAATCGTAAAAAAAAATGAATTTCGTCAGCCTACTTTTTACTTTACGACACATGTTTGATTTGAGTACAAGGTTTTATGCATTTATTCAAAAAGACCGAAATATCTTGAAAATGGCTCGATCTAGGTATAGGGAATGTAAATATAAATCGAAAGGAAATAAAATAATAAATCTCAAAGCACCATAAATACAGGGTGTTCCATTTAAATTAAGCAAGTTTTTAATATTTGAATTTATATAATGGTCGCTCGATTGTTAACACCCTGTATAACTTAACAAAGCCATTTACTATCCACAATACATTGATATTATTTGGTCAAAATATGAAAGTAAACGATTCTAAAATGTGATTTTTGAAAAAAATTCACAGAGTTTGAAATAACTCAAAAACTGCTCATTTTTGAGATTTGTTATCCTTATAAAAATTTGTTCAGAATTTTATGTAGAATACGAATTTCAACCAACATATTCACATTCTATTTCAAATAATCACGTTGATGGTTAATTCCGGTATAACCGGAAGTGTTAGAAAGTTACAAATATTTTCATTGAATTTCAGAATGCCCAAAAATATTAAAGTACAAATTTTCAATTTTCAAATATCAGTGGTTTCACCAATAAGTCTAATGCAAAGTCTTTACGCCCCACCCTGTATAGAAACGGAACATTAGTTCTAAACATAACGATTTTTATCTCGTTTCTTGATTGCCCACTTTTATGTAAAATTGCAGGTATTTAATTTCATTTAATGATTACAAAAATATTTTATAAGAAATGCAATAATTTGTATGTCTACCTGTGCAGCAACGCCATGCCATCAAACGTATGACTTATCGTTGAATTTCCGATTTGGAATAAGCCTGCACCATTACGGATTAGTACTCCTTTTAGCCAATTTGGAATTGTACCTAAAAACGAATTTCGAATACACGATGTTTAAATATTTCTACCTCACCAGAAACCTTTCCATTGATTGGATTAATAATTTCCTCTTCACAAGACCGATAATAAGTAGATCCATTAAAATTTGGACAATAGCTTTTTGCCATAATTAAGCTTATTTTTGTAACAAGGTCCTCAAAGTTACTTTATAATAATGTGCCAACTTGGTAACATCATTTACAATTGTTAATTATCAAACTGTTATCTTGTTTTTATTTAAAGACGATCAAAGTTTTTAAACATGTTTTGCAATAATACAATGGAACACATTATTAAATGTACAAAAAGTAAGCTCTGTACCAAGAAATTTAAAAATATCTGGTGCGGAACACCACACAGCCTTTCAACCTACAAAGCATTTGTAATACGTGCATAAAAATTTTTTATTAGAGATCTAATTATGTCACATAGAAGTTAATAGACATCTAGATTAGATGCCAACTTGAAAAAGAATTCCATTGCCGACCGTATCTCTGAAATATCGTAAATACAGTTTAATCTCATTTAATTAAATTTTCTTATTTGGTTTCGTATCAAGAAACTATTAAAAACAGTTATGAAAAATTCAACGAATACTTAAATTCCAGCTTAAGAATTTCACTTTACCCAAAGACATAAAAAATGGATAGAAAATAATTAATCTATAATTTTACAATCTCTTTGTTAGTATTTTATTGTTTTTCAAATATTTCATAAAAACCAAAAACTGCGCCTAACATAAATTTTCTCACAAGTCCCAGAAGCAATGAAAAACCGTTAAAGCTTAAACGTTCCACAATGAGAATTTAATTTTCTAGCTGGATGAATTCAAATTCGGCGCCTCAGATTCTTGCATGCTGTGAGTAGTCATGTGGCGAACCAACACGTAAAAAATCTGTGCGCTGTATTAGTTTAAAAATTACAGACAACTCTTAAAATATTGTGTGAAAAGCGTTCCGATACCATATTTTCGACAGTGTATAAAACACTGGAAAAATAATGTTTGATAAGTTTGTTTACACGCCATGAATTAATGTTGTTTGAGGTTATATTCCATGCATTTGCTTGTTGTTTGGCGATGTTGTCAGTTTATCGTTTAGTCTTTACATGAAATTAATTTTGTCCACAATGAAGCAGTCTTTATTTTCCATAATTCAAGACTGTAATTGAAGGTGTCTTTAAGAAACGCTGCTGTAAATGCTACGTAAATATGATTGTCGAAACATGTTTACACATCAGCAAGACACTGAGAGATTATATTGTTAAATGTAGTAAAATGTGTTACGCTCAGACTACATTGAATGTTAGAGAATTGGCGTATCAAATGGCAATTGTAAATAATATCTCAGTGCCTGATTCGTAGACACGAAATAAGGCAGCAGGTATTGAATGGCTTCATGGTTTTTTTAAAAGACACACTGGCATATCCATAAGGAGACCAGAGAGCTGTAGCCTCCCAGGCATTTAATCCTCACAATGTGAACAATTTTTACGGCAACTTGAGAGAAACATTGTTAAGGTAAACATTTTGACTATGAAACTAATTTTTTTTTAATTCTACTCTTGTAACAGACATCCGCATAAATTTGCGGACGGAACTAGGATCTACAATTTAGATGAAACAGCCACATCAAAGTTTGTTACAATGAAAGGAACAAAACAAGTATCTAAAGCTACAAGTGGCGAACGTGGCACATTGGTTACGTGTTGCATCATTTCTGCGTCCGGAATTCGCCTGCTTCCTATCATGGGATTTGCACGGAAAAAAATTAATGTTAAAATGACGCAAAATGATTCACCCAGAACCCTGAGACTGGTGTCAAGTTCTGGCAGGATAGTATCCGAATTATTTCCAGATGTCATGAATCATTTTATTAAACATTCTCATTCGTCTAAAGAAAACCTTTCTTTATTGATTTACGACAATCACAAAAGTCGCACGTCAATTGCTGCTATTAATATGGCAAAAGAACATGGCGTAACGATACTTACACTGCCACCCCATCTCTCGCACCGACCCCAGACAGTTGACGTATTTTTCTCCTACAAAAACTTTTATAATGCTGGATGATTAAGCATCCAGGACAAACTGTTTCAATTTACGACATAAGCGGAATCGTGGCAGTAGAATTCGAGAAATCAATGAAACCTGAGAATATTATATCTGGATTGACGATTTTTGACTGCTTCTGTGACAGATAGACCTGTCGATCAACATAACATTGAAGGAACTTCACATGATGAAATTATAGAATGAGAACTAACTCCTCCTAACAATAATCAAACAAAATCAAAATCAACAGCATTACTAACGTTGTTCTCACTCCTGCACCAGAATCTAAATTTGTTTCTCCCGAGATATTTGAAGAGTTTCTTAAAGCTCAACCAAGGAAAGACATTGCCGGAAAAAGAAAACGTAGAAGAAGCTTTATTCCGACCGACACGCCAGAAAAACAGCAATTAAAGAAATAACGCTTAATTCAAGGCCGAAAAAAGCTCACAGAAAGTGCCGTTACGATCATTCGCAAAAATGTGTTTTCGCCCAGAAGAAAAAACGTTGAACCACGTGAGTCTCATTACAAATTCGAAGAATGCAATGACCTTTGTGACGATAATTCTTCAGATTATGATGTCAATGAAGAACTAATCTTTATCATGAGGCCCAGAAAATAATCTTCATGTTGGTAACTACATCCTAATACGATTTCGCAAATAAAAAAAAAATTTATTATGTGGGAACAGTTGTGCCAATTGAAGGCACCGGATGTGAAATAAACTTTTTACGACACAGTAACAAAATTAAAAACAAATTTTATTTTCCACAAGCAAAATATATTTGTCTGATTAAGAAAACGAATGTAGCCATGTTGTTGCCAAAAACCAAGTATGTCTTGAACAAAAAGGCAGCACAAGTTTCACCAATTTAGTGTGAATTTTCATCAACTTGACGTACGTTGACAAAAATTTTCTTGTGTTTCTCTTAATGGTTAGTTTTACTTTTTTTTTTTGATGTTGTTCATCTCCACATTTCGTTTTTGTTTTGTTTTATCATTATGTGATTTTTTGTGTCATAATAACACGCACACATACACGCACCCACGCACGCACGCACGCATGCACACACACACATACACACACGCGCGCGCGCGTGGTCCGAAGGGCTCCTACTTGCACCAGAGTAGTATGAATCTTAGTAATCATAAGCCTTTTTGGCAGTAATAATAGACGCTATGAACTTTCTAAAATAGAATCCCTTACGGTTCAAACAGGGATTAGGGAGAAATAAATATACGTGTGACATTTACTAGAAATATAGTAGTATAGTGTATAAATCATAATTTTTTTCTGATTTTCATAATCGAGTCCATATATATATCTAGCTTTATTTTTGCTATATACATGATTCTGGAAACCATACGATAAAGGGCTGCTTTAAATATCATTATGGCATCTAACGAGGTTGCATGTTGTTTTAATACAACAAAATAGTCTTTTTGGCGTCTTAGAATAAAATACACATAATATTATTATGGCAGTCTTTTAGCGCCCAAGTATTTGTACTATGTGCAATCAGGTCGATAACTTCTCTTTTTTACGTAAACTCTTTTTCTTTTATGTGCTTATCTTACCACAAAAAGCTTCGCAAATTTCGTATTATTCTAACCTTTTTCTCAAACCATTATCTTTAATCTGTTTTCAAATTTCTGTTAATATTGACTTTGCATCACACTCACTGGAACATCAGCCCGTAAAGGTAAAGTGCATGCTACCAACATAGCTCAATGGTATGGACGCGGTTCTAACTCATCGATCCAAAAGGTCATTCGACACAAAGTCAAAATCAGTAAAAATATGCCACTAAGGCGCCACCTGTTAAATAGATTTATAGCGGCAAAAACGTCATAATCTAGATCTTAAACAGGAAGCCATAATGTTCACTCGAAAAGAAAATACTCACCATTACCTAAAATTCTACTTCAAAAATACCTACGCAAAACTAACTTACACTTAACTAAAATTTTAGGATTCTTTTAAAGTCCGCAAAAGTGGCGAAAACTAATATTCAAAATTCATTATATATCTTCGGTATCAACTTCCACCTAAAATTATTTACTCAATTAACAAAAAAAATGAAACAATTAATTGGTCAACATAACAAAAATAAACAAAACGCGAATGTTTAAAAGTTCTTCAGATTTAACTAAACGTCACTTAATATTCATTAAAACATATCAACAAAGCTTATTTTACATTTCTGAACGGTAATGGCTTTAATTTCAGTAATTTCAAAATTTGTTGAAGTAAATGCAACGTGCTGCTAATTTGGTAAAGGTATACAGTTGCCCAAAAATTACACTACAAGAACCTATATTGTGATTAAAAAAACAGAATAAAAACACCATTTAAAGGGCAAGTACAATCAATAAAATATTCCCCAGGTAGCGGGGCGTAAACCAAAGTAATTCGTCAAAAACAAACCTTAACGCCTAAAAAATAATAATAATGCTGTCACGTATTCAACAGCAGTCGCAAATATCAAGGAGAAGTAGTACCAATTAACTTCTTCTTGCATAACAAACCAATATATATATATATATATATATATACAAAATACAAATAATACAAATCGAATAACAGACTTTATTGTTACAAGAAAAGCTTTCTGAATATCAAAACGTTAGAATAACAATACCATCGGAATTTCTACTTTTAATATCTTAAATTAACGTTATGAAAAACCAGGATATTTTTTTTAATAATTGTGGACCTGAACATGCTAAATTTAGCCTATCGTTCTAAAGCACTCAGGAATACTTAAGAGGATGAATAGAAGGACATTGAGTTGCCAAGAGATGCCTATGAACGGCTACCTTAAATTTACTCATATCATAAGTGAGAGGAACAATGGGAACTAGAGAGATCATTCTAGAGCTTAGAAGCCATATAGAAAAATGTGGATTACGCCCGTTTGGCACAACAAGTGGAGATTTGTATTGCATACTGATGTTGTGAATGAGCGAACCGAATATTCCTAGCAAAGGTGACCGAGATTATATCAACGAATATAATTCAGCAGCGCGATAGCCATTGTAATACCGTTAATACAAAAAAAAAAACTGAAACGATTCTTTTATGCTCAAGGGGATGTATGTCAGAAGTTAACGACGGGTCATTTATAAGCCTAATCGCTCTCCTTTGAATACGATCAACGACATCGAGAGCGTATTGTGGAGCACCAACCCAGAGGTGAGAATTATATTCTAGATGAGGTCGAATTTGGACCTTATGCAGCAGAAAGAGTTGTCGTGAGGTAAAGTACTGCTTAGATCTGTACAAAAAACCTATTTTGCGAGCAGCTGTTTTAGTAGCTGACAGAAGATCGTCAACGCGTGATAGATTTGAAGATAGTCAATCCCAACAGAGTAATAGAGTCTGAAAACTTAAGATCTTAGTCGTTCATACTTACAACAGGAAATGGTTAATCTTTTTTGGCGGACACAAGGAAACACTGAGTTTTGTTAGCATTAAATTTAACTAGGTTATTGCTTTCCCATTCGAGAATACATTGAACGTCGTTGTTGATTGAATTTGCCATTTCACATACGTGACAGCTATATAGATCTGTAAATTTACATAAATACGAGAAAGGTTTCTAACACTAATGCTTAAAACACGGTGCACATCTGCGCCGGTTAAATAGAGATTAAGCAACGCTAGGAAAAGTTTGAAATCCCCGACTTCACGTGTTGAATTCGTAGTTCCTCAATAAAACGGCAAACGATAATCAAATTTCCAAGGGGTGTAACTATAATCCATAACCGCATAAAAACAAACTGTTATAGCACCGATACTGCACAGTACTAACAAAATTGACGTAACGCGTCTTCAACACAAGCATAACGACGACGGAACAATACTTCGTAAACTAAATACTTCATAAACTACATCTTAAGTGCATTACACCTCACATCAACTCTCAAGATCTACACTTCAAGTGAATTAAAACGGAAGCACTCTTCTACCCCCTCTTCTAAAAGTGCTTAGATCCAGTAAATGACAATTCATCGTTTCACATGGAATCTGAACGATGCAAAAGAGACCAGAAACTGTCAATTCAGAGAATGCACGAAACATAACACTACCAACTACTATAAACTGAGTCAAATAAGTTCTCAACAATATTTACAAAAACTACACAAGAAGGCGAAGTTACCATTCCGTATTATCGACTTTATGCAAACAACTCAATTCATATAAATTAAGAATTCCAAACGTTAATTACAATATGGGAACGTCACAGGATGTGAAAATATCCGTGAATAAATTTAGCAAACTAAAGGGGCTCCGTATTTATACATTCGTACTAAAACAATTTAAATCTCTGCATAACCTCATCATGTAAAAGACAAACTAAAATTCGTCAATGTACTGAATTAATTCCTATATTACAAAATAAACAAAGAAAATATAACTCAGTTTCGCTCACGATTTCCACACAATGTGACAACTTCACCTTTAATAGATTTTATGGAATACAATTTTATTTTTAATGAAATGTCAAATATTGTTCCAAATATTGGAATGCAATGTATTTTAAAATTAAAGTCAAGTTAGGGAATTAGTGTACTACCAATTCATTTTTCTAATTTATTTTTAGCACTTTTTTAGCAAGAGTAAAAGTATGTCTTTATGACCACAAACAAGGACTAAAATAACGTAGAGAAATAATAACCTGTCTTCTTAATTAAAATACTTTGCTTGTGGGTGTTTAAATGGTGAATTTTTATATTTATATTTTACATAAATCTATACGTTTCGATAACAATTACAGTTACCGTCCTTATTAATATCTTTAAGAAATGTTTAACATGGTAAAATAAATTTATGAAGTATGAAAAAGATGAAAACTCAAACATAAGCCTGCTATTAATATAACAGTTTAATAAACGGATAAAGTCAATTATGGAATACAATTTTAGTGAAGAATAACTAGATCCTTAAATATTATTAAACTGCTTTGAAGATGACAAAATTTAATCACATTATGATGTAAGTGTAATGTTGTAAAACATTTTTATTTGAAATTGGTGAAAGCATTTACAAGTAGAAACTTGACATACCAATTAAAGATCTAGTCAAATCTTGTACTATAGCAATTAATACTTTGTTCAAACTGAATATTACTTCAGCGGCAGCACATGCTAAATTATTATGGTGCTACGGTAATTTAACATATAATTGGCAAAGCATTTATTTCAGGGTCTAGAGAAAAACACAGTAAAAACTCCACACATAACAAAAGCGAAAATTGAGACGTACCACTGCCTTTTTTAATTAGAAAATGCCAAAACTTATTTAAACGGAGATATTCTTCTGGCCTATTCGAATTATTAGAATTTTTATACATCTCAATAGCTTTATGTCGTAAACGAACAAAATAATGAGTTTGTCTTGACCATATTTCCATATTATCAAACTGAACATCATGATTTATATTACTTAAAGCATGCTCAGCTACTGCAGATTTCTCCGGTTGACCTAATCTACAAAATCTCATATGTTCTTTATGTCTTGTATCAAAGCTAAGTTTTGTAATCCCAATGTATACTTTTCCACAAGAACAAGATAATTCATACACTTCGGAAGATGATAACTGGTTTGAAACATATTTAAATGTTCTTTAGCTAATTGGTCCCTTCAGTTATTTGCCCGTGTCATGTTCTATTGTCGTTCAAGTCCGCTACAGTTCGATACCTGGTTGTTCAGAGTTTCGTCGTTCTATAAAAAAAGTACGACTTTATGGTTTGAAATACATTTTATTATTCAATATAATCTCCCTGAACTTCACTACACTTGATCCAGCAATCTTGTAATTTATGGATTTAATTACGGAAGTGAAAATCCGAAAGACTGTCGACACGGCTGATATTACTACTTCGTTCGAGATGAAGAACAGGAAGAAGCCAGATGGAGTTAAATCTGGTAAATAACGTGGATGTTGCAACAATGTGTACTTTAATTCTCTGATTTTTGCGATGGTTTTGTTAACTGTGCAATAGGGTGCATTGTCTTGATGAAAAGTTATTTTTTCTTCTATAAACCAGGCCTTCTCTCACGAATTTTTACATGCATCTGGTTCAAAGGTTACAATAATAATCTAAGTTTATTGTTTTGTCAATTGGGAAGTAATCCACGAACAAAATTGTACATCCCAAAAAAGAACACCTTCTTGGCGTATTCTGAACCTTAACTCGCTTCGCAGCCGAGGTACCGAGTACACACCACTACTTAGTCTCTTATTTTAATTCAAGATGATGATGTTAGATCCAATTCTCATCCATAGTGATGAAACGACGCAAAAAATCCTTTTTACCTTTTTCAAAATGTTTTTATTCCATTGTTAGCGACTGCGCTTCCCATTACGCATATAGCTTTCTGATACTCAAGCCCATATATTGCTTATGTAACCTAGAGCTTCTACTAAACTTCTCTCGGTTAATTGACAACTTCCAAAACCATAACCTGTGTATTTACTACGATTTCTGGTGTTGATGTACTTATTGGACGCATTGACCAGAGTTATTTTGTGTAAGGAGATTATCAAACACTTTTCTCTTTTAAACAAGAGTACTAAAAAGTTCATAAGACGTTCTTAATTTTAATTGTGGGGTGGTTATATTAAATTAAGGATATTTGCGACTGGATCCATTTATTTTGTTTGCCATCAAGTATATGAACTGCAATTTGAGCATTAATCACTAATTATAATTGAGATCCATTGAATTGAGATTGGAATCCTATTTACCTCTCTCATCGGAATTTTTCCGGTTATAAATCAATTGAGATTAACACCCTTCGTCAACCCTAATATTAGGTGTAAGTTAGCTTTTTTTTTTAATTTTAAATTTTAATAACAGCGATTCCTTTTTCTTGCTAGTGTATCTGTATGAATTTTGTGTGATTCCATTAAAAAAAAACTTACAGCAATTGCTTTGGGTTTGGGGGAATAAGCACCATTGTTTGGGGTGGGTACCCAGTTGCTTGCAGGATTGAGAAGTAAAGTAACGTACAGGTAAGGGTCATGCAGGTGACGCCATTAGGATTTAAATGATTTCTGCAATCAACGCAGTCTAGCATTTTTTTACTCACAAGGAAACTTACAAACCTACAAAACCTTGTAATTTATCAACGTAGTACATAATACACAATTATCTTTTTTTTTATTTGTTCAACTACTTTCTTTTACAATACATTTTGGTTGTTACAAATAAAGCTTCCAAACTTTGTTGGATTATTGAATTCTGCAGTCCATCGCACGATTCCGGGAAATGGGAGAGCGTCGCAGTATATCGACGGAAATCTGCAACGCTTCCTCATATACCGTCGTTATCCCCTAAATGTAAAATATTATTCGACTATGTCGTAGCCCATGCAGAGTGTGACAAAAGGCCTTATTTAAATCTAAATATTCTTGGTACTACAATAGCAGGATTACTTGGCTCGGCGTCTACTCATACAATACTTGGGGACCCAGACATCACGAAAATGAGCCACCTTACAGTAAAGATTATTTCTAACGACACCACTTACATCAAGCTAATGGTGATCAGTGTAGCAGTATGGGTATGATTTCTGTTCGAGTATCGTTGATAGGAAAGTGCAAGGTGATTGACATGATGGTAGTTTCTAATGTCTTGCATACGTTAATTATAGGTATCGACTTCTGGAAACAATTCGCTATGGTCCCTGACTTGAGAAGAGGTGAGAATTTTCGATCCAGGAGCCTGAACTAGAACTACTTTACTTGGAGGCGCATTTAATGAATTTCAACTTGAACATTTGAGGAGTGTTATCGATGATTACTTCAGTGGCCTGGGAGATGAACTAACTGCTGCCCATCTGGTCAAACATGTCATCGAAACGGATTGTTCAAAACACAAAAACGAAGAGGTAAATTGGATGCTAAAAGATGGAGTGATAGAAAAATCTGATTCGCCGTGGTCGTCACCTTCTCCTTGTTAGGAAAAGAGACAATACATTCTGATTTTGCGTAGACTTCAGGAAATTAAACAACGTTACGAAAAAGACGCATATCCGTTACCACATATCTTACCAATTCTGGATCGCCTTCGGAATGCAAAGTACATCTCTTCGCTCCACGTAAAAAGTGCTTATTGGCAAGTTCCAGCGGCTGAACCGCCAAGAGAATACCTTTCTTTTACTGCTCCAGGAAACGGCTTATTTCGTTTTGTCCGTATGCCATTTGGATTGCATAATGCTCCGGCGACATGGCAGAGATTAATCGACGAGTCCTAGGTCCAGAGATGGAACCTCATGTGTTCGTGTATCTGGATGATATAATTGTGGTGAGTCCTACTTTCAAACAGCACGTGGAAGTACTACAAAAAGTTTTCAGGCGTTTAAATAAGGCAAATTTAAATCTAATGATAAATGTCAATTCTGCAGAGACGAACTTAAGTACTTGGTTTATTTGGTTACAAACAAGGGCATATAAGTCGATCCTGAAAATGTGCAGGCTATATTAGATCTTGCGGCACTCAAAACTGTTAGAGAAGTGAGAAGAGCAGGAATGATAAGCTGGTACCGACGTTTCGTTCCAAATTTTTCATCGTTGCTAGAGTCTATCAATAAACTATTGCGTAAGTCCAACAAATTTCAGTGGACAGCAAAATTGCTATCCTGTCCAAATTTTTATTGGGAATTCATGTGAGTGGCTATGTCTTAGTGGGTGTGTTAATTCAGGCAGGTCTGAATGGTCAACAGACGGTTATTTGTTGTTTAAGTGGATCGCTTACGAAAACGGAACTGAAATACAGTACTACGGAGAGGGAATGCCTGGCTGTTCTCTGGTGTATTGAAAAACTAAAACCTTATCTCGAAGGAACTGAGTTTACAGCGGATACTGATCACCATTCCTTACTGTGGTTGAATAATCTGAAGGATCCACAGGGTCAACTAGCAAGATGGACATATTAAGGCATTTTAAAATGATTCATCGTAAAGGACAAGTACAGGTTCTGCCGGATGCGTTGTCAAGAGGCGTCCCTATGCTGGATGCCGTAGAAGTCTCTAATGGCGCATCTGATGTATGGTTAGACAAGCTTATACAACAAATTAGAGAAAATCCTGAGCAGTGCCCTTTATGGAGGATTGAAGTCTACAAACTTTTTAAAAAGATTAGCACAGGGCAAAATAACGGATGGTTGGAAGTTGTTCCTAAAGCCAAGCGTTCGGAAACGATAAAGCAGCACCACGATCCCGTATTAGCAGATCACATGGGGGTATCTAAAACATTGGCCAGAATACAAGAAAAGTTTTATTGGCCTAAGATGAAGTACCAAATTTAAGGACGTGTACTAAGTATAAAGTTTAGCATAAAACATCCGCTGTATACCATCCTCAAGCGAACCCAACTGAAAGAATCAATAGGGTAGTTAACACGATGTTAGCTTCGTGTTTAGAAAATACTCACCGTGACTGGGAGAAGCACCTTGCCAGAATTGGTACTGCAATATGCACTGCTAAGCCCGGTGTCACCGAACATTCTTCCTATAAATTAAATTTCGGTCATAAACAAATTTTATCAAGAGACGACCATAAAATAGGGATTAATTTTGATCAGGATGTACAATTTAGTCGGCAGGGTCAAACAAAGGAATTATAATCTCATTCTAAGATCTTTCAAGACGTTCGTAAGTTATTAATCAAGGCAAACGAAAGAAATAAACATTACTATGATCTGACGTACAGGGACGTAAAATATAAGTTCGGAAATCAGGTCCTTAAAAGAAATTTTGCTTTTCTCGGATGCCAGTAAATATTATTCTAGCAAATTGGCTGCTAAATTTGTAAGGCCATTTCGTGTCGCAAAAAAATTGTCGCCTTGAATCTAAAAATTAGAAGATGAAAATCGTAAGGATAAAGGGTCATGGAATACAAAAGATAAACTATTCTAATGCTAAATAGTAATTTTTGATCCCTGTTGGCAGGCAACTCAAATTACTTATAAATTTCATTTGGCATTGACCAGGGTTGTCAGAATAATTTTGTGGAAGGAGATTATCAGACACTCTTCTCTTTTAAGCAAGCGTACTAACACATTCATAAAACGTTCTTAATTTTAATTGTGGGGTGATTATATTAAATTGAGAATATTTGCGGCTGGATCCATTTATTTTGGTTGCCATCAAGATATTCTACAGTATATGAACTGCAATTCGAGTATTAAAAGATTGAGAGCCATTGGATTGGGATTGGAATCCTATTTACCTCTCTCATCGGAATTTTTCTGGCCATAAAACAATTGAGATTAACACCCTTCGTCAACCCTAATTATACTAGGTGTTGCCTTTTTTTTTATTTTAAATTTTAATAACAGCAATTCATCGCTGGTAACCCCTACCTCAGTTTTTAGTACGGGCCTATAAAAAAGGACAGAAGCGAGTTTTACATAGTTATCGCATACAACATACCTACCATCTAATCAGAGTCCGCTGCTGAAAAGATATCATTTCAAATTGATGCACTATTGGAGTCAGAGTCAGAGAGTCAGAGGGTCTATAACCCAATATCTGCACCTGAAGAAAGTTAAGTGCAGTTCATTCTATAAACAAAACTTAATCACTTGATATTTCGAATCTACTAACTTAATGTTTCTAAGGGCACAGTTGTCTAGTTTATTTATTATATAATGTGCACTCTTGTTTAATTTATTTATTGTATACTTACCACATTGTTAAGTAGCGGTTTCCTTGTATGGTATTTATACCACTTTGCCGCGCAATTTTTTTTTCTTGCTAGTGTATCTGTACGAACTTTGTGAGATTCCATTAAAAAAAACGTACAGCAATTGCTTTGGGTTTTGAGGAATAATCATTATTTGGGGGTGGTTACCCAGTTGCTTGCAGGATTGAAAAACAATGTATCTTACAGATAAGGGTCGTGCAGGTGACGCCATTAGAATTTAAATGATTTCTGCAATTTACGCAGTCTAGCATTTTTTTTTACTCACGTTTAATAAAAGGAAACTCCCAAACTTGCAAAATCTTATAATTTATCAACGTAGTACATACACAATTATCTTTTTTTTATTTGTTCAACTATTTTCTTTTACAATACATTTTGGTTGTTATAAATAAAGCTTTCAAACATTATAAAATACTTATCTTTTTTGGGTTTTTTTAATGGTGTATTTTAAATTATACAATCTGAACGTTTCGATAACACTTACAGTTATCTTCGTCAGTAGTAATTCTGTTAGAAATTGTTAAAGATGTAAACAATTCTGTCAAAATTGAAAAATTAATGTGAAAGTTTACATTTCCATCTTTCAAACATTGTTGGATTATTTGTTTTTTTTATGTTTCGTAAGGCAAGGGTTATTGGAATTCAAAGTTGTCCAATAACGGTAGACACTAACGTTTTAATAAATTTTAACTCTGTGGCGCTCGAAATATTTTTGTTGTAAAGGAACTCCCCCGCTGTTGGCTGGTCCTCAAAAACAAGTGCAGGCGTCCAGAACTCAAATTAATAGCGTAATAAATCAATGCCCTAAAACCATTGCAATTAGTATTTATCCATGTGTTTGATCGCTTTCTTAAAAAAATAAAAAAAAGGTATTTGGCATTTTTTATCCTAAATAATCACCATCGCCGTAAAACCATTAACTGTTTATCCATTTCTGAAATGTGTTTGATCCTTTTCTGAACGACATTGGTGTTTCGCCTCAAATAGTAACCAACATTTTAAAGCCGTCAAATATCATTCTAATCTATCGAGAAAATCCGTTTGGCAGTTTACCCAACAAAGTTGGTGTATAAGTGGGCTTTTTGACCCCAAATAATGACCAACGCCTTAAAATCATAAAAGTTTACTGTTACATTAATGCGTTTAATCGTTTTCCTTGACTTAGGTTTAAAATTATATTCAATAGCCTTACCAAAATATTTGAGAAATTAAAACTTGATAGTTAAAGAAAATATGATTATAAACAGTATTTCTGTTTTCAATCGTTTCAGATACCCAACCAATTTTTTACTTATGGAGGTATATGCCATGATTGTTTCACAATAATCACAAAGTGAACCATCGTCACATTGTCAAAAAAAAATTGAACCTAAATACATTGCATTATTTTGCTTGTCAGGTTGCGTTGACGCACCCTGTATGTAGGATGTTATAATGACGTGTATTACGTGTTTTAAGCACGAGTGTATTGAGTTTGAACGAAAAAAAAAATTTTTTGTGTATATGCATAATGTATGTGGGTGTATGATACGCCACTGGAAATGTAGGAGAAATATAATTCTGTATGTAGATACGTGTATTTGAATGTTATAGAGACTTTAGTGTTGGAATAATTAGATTCTGATGAATGTAAATGTGAAGAGAAATTTGTCTATGGGACGATAATGCTTCCCACTGTATCGCTACTGTTTGGCTACCATAAAGAATGGAATGTTTGAAGATAAGATGAGTAATCTTGGTTAGAAAATGTGAAGAATAAGTGTAGAATGTTTTAGAAAATATGTAGAGAAAGATTGGGTATGTTTAAGTGTTAATTTCAGAAAGTTTTGTAATGTTGTGCAATTGTTTTGAGAATAAATGTATGTATATGGGATTTGAGACCTTAGACGGTGCTTATTTTTGCAAATGTTGCAGAACGAGATTGAGCGCAGGTTGGAGATAAATGTTGAAAGTTGTGTAATGGACCAGAGTGGCTACTGAATGAATGTGGTGACGAAAAATGATTTCTTCATGAAGTAATTGTAAAATTTGTAAGTGAAAACAAATATGGCGATGTATTGTAATTACACGCGTGCTTGTATAGCAGCTATCAGAACTATGAAATTTTGAGTGAATATTATTGGAGAATATAACGCGGAAGGAAGACATGTTTAAAGATGGATGACTGAAGTTATAAATAGGAAAGTCAGAGATTGACAAGGAAGTTAGGAAGTTAGCTTTTGGCTTGTGATGAGAGCTCGGTGAGACGCGCACGCGAGGTAGTGTGGGATAGACTGGGATGATGTTGGAGTATATTTGTGAATTTTAATGAGGCAGTAATTGTTTAAAGAACTGCGTAACCCGAACCGGGGATGAATCGTAAAAGACATTCATAAATAAAACGATAATAAAATTGAAGTTGAAGATAAAATTAGTTTGTTTATTTTCAAGAAAATAATAAGTGCGTAAGCAGATTTGAATAAAGATAACAGTTGTTATGTTAAAGTATTAAGTGCAGCGCGTGTTCTTGTAACGAGATTCAGCTAAAAGTATTCATGAGACCACCTGTTAAGTGAACGAAGTGTTCGTTGTATATTAAGCCAATGTTTAAGTAACGTTATATGACATTGAAAGTTTTATTTGTATAAGGGACTAAATTGGTGTAAAGGTTGCTAGAGATTTTAAGAGGCAACCAAAGGTTTACCGTTATTACATGTTTGTGGGAGTAATAACCTCGCTTTGTGAACTATTCGCGAGTGCACAGAGGAATAAGTTTTGTTGAGCATTTGTAATGTGCGTTCATGCAATTTAAGGATTACTATTGGACTACACATAATTGATTTACGGAAGAAAGAGATAAAGAAGAAAGAAAATCCAAGGATTTATGGACAATTGTTAAGTAAGAAATTAGATTTAAGGAATTTTTAAGAACTCATTTAAGCCCGATTATCTTTTTTGTTAGTTTATTTGCGTATAGTTGTTTAAATTATTAAATAGTTTTGAAAGGAAGAGATAATCGTTCTTGAGTCGTATTGTATGGTTTGCTTTAGTAGTAAGAATGAAAAGTGGTATGTGGTGGTTTAACTTTCAACCACGCTGATGTAATTTATGTAGATATTTGATTATTTTATGCAGGACAATATATACTTATCGTTAAATTTTTATTCTGTTGTTTATTTAACCAGGTATGAAACACAGTTGTAACATTTACTTAATGGTGATCTTGTTTTGACAATTTTAAAAGTAAGCTTTGCATATTTTAATTTTTCAGATTTAAGGAACAACCGGAAAGAGTTTATATTTGCCAGGTTGATTGCAAAATTTTCATGTTTGTTTCATTAGTGCAATGCACTATTAACGGATCATCTGTTAGTTTAAATGTCATTAAGTATAACAAAGAGTTGGAGTTTTGAAACCTTAAATCATTTACGAATGTCAAAACGATTCAGAAGTGTTATAAAAAGTAAATTAAATTTGAAAGATATCGTTCATGTTAGGAATTTTAAAAATTAATTACCGAAGATTGGATGAAGGAATAGTTTATTCATTAATAAGTAGAAATTTAACGTTATACATATATGAGGGATACGCAGAAAATATTCAGTTACCGTTCATTGAATGAATTTGAGTGATGAATTTTATTTTGGAAGTTTTGGTATACGAGGTGTATTCAAAAAGTTTTTAATAACCTCGGTAGTACTAAATTTATTTGAGTTTGAGTTGAATTGTTTGGGACGAGTGTTTGTTTTAGAACCTTCGTATAGGAGTTTACCGAGTAAGCACAATCCTACTTTCCACAATCAAGTAGGGTTAATTAACATCCAGCTTAAGACAATTATTTTAGCAAAGTTTCGATTGTGGTGGCGCCTAGAGACATATTTTCCCGGACAGCTGTTTGAATGTAGGTGTAAGGTGTTTGAGCATATTAATCATACATTTTACTTATTATTTCGACCACGCCCATCTCCCTGTTAGCTGGCTTGGCAACCCGCTTACATTAGTAGGCATGCACGACGCCTAGTGCGGTTTGGACGTGTAACATGCTGCTAGTAGAGGTTATAGTAAATTCAACTTATGATTACAGTATTTAAAATGGTCAATTTAACACGATATAAATTTGGTTAAACGAATTAAAAACCTATTAAACTAGAGGATATATAGGTATACGATTTTCATTACATCTTTCTCTTTCTTTAAATTCAATCAGCTAGTAATTAGGAATAGTATAAATTAAACGAAGAAAATAAATTTTTTTTAGTTGTGTAAAAGTTATAATAATAAACCCATTTATGCATATTTTAAATAATTGACAACTGCAGTCAAACTCACTTAAGACGAGCATGGATAAAACGAGATTCTGAATATTACCAGCGTTTCGTAGGTAAATGATTGAAATTGTATTAGTTTACGTACTAATTTTTCTCGCTTATTACGTTCACGTTTCACGGTAAAGACGAGCAAATTTCAAATTTTGTAGTAGTTTTTATATACATACTAAAAGCCGTTTCAAGTAAATATTTGTTAAGAATTTATGGGATTTCCGTAATTACGTTCCAGAAGAAAAGACGGACACATTTTAAAAGACTTAAAATAGATTACCTACTGCTTAGAACTCGCTTATGCCTTCCGGTTTACCAATTGTACACATTGTACCAGTTTTACAAATGAATGCAAGGTACATACGTATGTAGTTTCTGGTCAGTTGTTACGTTTGCAGCAAAACGTGAGGTTGAAAAATGGCTTCAATAAAACGCAAAACACTTTCAATTCGCGAGAAAATTGAGATAATTTTGGAACTAAAAAATGGTGCAAAAAATTCCGTGACGTGCACAGAATATGATTTACCATCATCTACCGTGTCAACGTTGTGGAAAAACAGAAAAACTACACTTGCAGCATTCGGAAACAATTTAACTGACGTGAAAAAATTAAAAAAGTGTACTAGAGATGATATTGATAAAGCGCTAATTGTGTGGTTTAAAAACCAAAGAAGTGCCGGTTTACCCATTAATGGGCCCATTTTAAAAGCGCAGGTTGAGAAGTTCGCGGAACAATTAAATTATACAGACTTTAAGTGTAATAATGGGTGGATTTGTCGCTTTAAAAACCGCAATAACATTGTGTGTGGAAAAATAAATGGTGAAGCGAAATCAGTGGACACTAACGTTACAGGTGAGTGGTTAAAAAGTGTTTGGCCGGAATTACGACGATGTTGTAGACGCCAACGAAGCCGGATTATTTTTCAATTTAACGCCAGATATCACTTTAAAATTTAAAAATGAAAAATGTATTGGAAAAATGTTGAAAAATCGTCTAAACTGTTTTAATTTGCGCCAATATGACGGGAAGTGACAAAAAAAAATTGTTGGTAATCGGAAAATCACGAAATCCTCGCTGTTTTAAAAATGTTAAGTGTCTACCACCCGACTACCCCTCTAACAAGAAAGCTTGGATGACATCTACAATTTTTGAATTAGAAAATGGGATGATAAATTACGTAACAATCGAAAGATTTTATTGTTGGTTGACAATTGCCCAGCGCATCCTGAATTGCAAAATTTAACCAACATCACTCTTATTTTTTACCACCAAACACAACGTCTATCGTTCAACCCATGGACCAAGGGATTATCAGGAGTTTTAAAAATTTCTACCGTCGCTTATTAGTGTTACAGTTAATCGATGGAATGGAAAATAAACAGGATCTTAAAATAAGCGTGTTAGATGCAATTCGCCTAATGAGTGATGCGTGGAATAATGTGACCCCCACAACAATTCAGAACTATTACAAAAAAGCTGGTTTTGTTTCTGCTGTAAATCAAAGTTTCGAAGAAGAAGACGATCTTCCTTTATCTACTTGGTTGGAAAGTAGAGACATCAATAATTTTCAAAATTACGAGTCCTTAGATGACTACGTAGATATTGATGCCGATGTCATTACTTCGGGTTTAAAAACTGACCAAGAAATTATACAAGAAATTACAGAACGGTAAGCTGAAAGTAACGAAGGTGATATAGACAGTAATGAGTGCGATTGGTATTATTGACGCGGTTTTTTGAAGAAAACGGTAGTAGTGAGCAAATATTTAAATCTATAAGTGTTTTAAGAAGTAGTCTCAATGATGTTAAATTTAAACCAAAACGTCAGCTAAAAATTAATGAAATTTTTAATAACTCTCCTAATACTTAAGAGATTTTCTGCTTTTTAATGCAAAATGTATTTTTATGCGTAATAAACAATATTTTTAAAAATGTAGTATCCTTTTTAATTTTTAGAGTTTCTCGGATATAACGTTTAACGGATATAACCAGCAAAAATTAGCAGTCCCAGAGATCTCGTTTTAATCGAGTTTCACTGTATTCAATTTAATTTAGTTAAGTTTGTACCATTTTAAAAACGATATGAGTAAAAAAAATTTGAAGTACCGCTGTGTAAATGATTTTATATTTGCTATTTATGTAAAGACATGCCGATACACATTTGCATCTTCTTCTAACACATGTACTTAAATTGAACCTACGTTTTAACGTACAGTGTAGGTTTTAGTTCAGCACTCGCGGAGTTCTACACAAGAAATTTCTTTCCATCTTCGTCACATAACATGTGCAAAAACGACAAAGTTGTATGTACGGCCGTAGTGCTTGAAAAAAAGCGCTAATCCGGTATCGGAATTCTCTTATAATTTCAACTATATTATACGTTTGTTTATTAATTTGCATATCTTAAATTTTTACTGTGATATTTAAAATTTCTTGTCACCAATAGATACTGTATGTTTGTTATTTTTATTGACGTGGTTAAATATAATTCTAATATTACATGTAATATAGAATATATAATACCAAATAAACATGATTGATTGATACGTTGACACCGTCAGCTGTAACTTTGTTTCTAGGACAGTGGAATTAAAGTGTTCGTTCAAATTTTTGCAATATCTGAATAACAATTAATTTTTTTAAAGATAATTCAATTTTACATAGATTTTTTTCTAAAGTTTCTTCATCCGAAGCCAAGTAAGCATTAACATCTAGGATAGAAATGAACTGTATTATCCATATTTTTTTTCAAATCAACAAGTGGATGTCTATTAACCTTTATCTGAAAGCTTAAACAACCATGTGACATAAACTATTGTTGTTGTTTTTACAATGCTGCCTGCATGAATTTATTACAATAACGGTTGTATAATTATCCTAAAGAAACATTATTTTATTTCTATTAATTTTTTCTTTATGATTTTGAAGGTGTGTTGTTCCACACCACATATGTTTTAAATTGCTTTATGAAAGTATAATCCTGAACGGAATTTAAATACGAAATCACTGCTCCTGTCTTAAAATAATATAGACGTAACCATATGTATGTAATTTTAAAATTATATTATGTCAATTACTATTAAAAGTGTTACCATTAACATATAATGTTTACAAGCATGATTCGCATTGGCTCAAGTCGTAACTTCTCTTTTCATGAAAAGTAAAAAATGTCACTGAAAATAAGGCTTGTATTGTATGTTTAAATCAACCAAATAAATTCAGTGAAATTTTGTAACTGAGGCGTCTAAAAATATCTAATTATCAGCCAAATAGTCATAAACGTAGCCTAAAGTAACTATAAAAATTTTCTACACTGAACTTTTGCGATTCTTGGTATAAATTTAAACAAAAAAACAACAAACCAAATAAATCTGATATAGCACTATAAATCTATAACACTTACATGGACTTTTTACTTTAATTAAGCCTCAATCGAATTGTTTGGGGGACGGGCCATTACAATTCAAATAAAAGAAGAAGTTGAATGT
The DNA here is from genome assembly GCA_036346205.1 of Vesta saturnalis. Taxonomy (NCBI): domain Eukaryota; kingdom Metazoa; phylum Arthropoda; class Insecta; order Coleoptera; family Lampyridae; genus Vesta; species Vesta saturnalis. Next base: position 2,065,186 of record JARFJB010001682.1, on the reverse strand, counting down.
TTACCTGTATTAAAACAGTTTTCGGTGTTAATATACATTTGCATTGACTTCTCTGATGAAGTACCACAAAAACAACAATAAGAAATTGCTACATGTCTAACCTGCATGTAAACATTTTTTTGAAAGTGCGCTCGACTAAGCTCCTGCGTACGGTCGTTTGACCGCAGAGCACTTGGATGCGTGGGGTTTTGGAGGGTTGCTACAATGGTGTTGACGTGGTTAGATAGCCACTAAAGGATAGGCGCCACAGGTTTTAGTCAGGAAAGGGAGAAAAGGAAAGAAAAGGAAAAGAGGAGTAGAGTAGGGGCAGGCCCTGTAAAACCTGAAACAGGTAGTGCTCCAAAAAAAAGGAAACAATTTAAAAGAGAGACAAACTTTTACCCGAACAACCACACAGTAATCGTTTATTTAATTTAATTTAAACTCAAATTAATACTTGTCGAATAAATATCGAACGTAAACAAATATGATACTATGCTAGTTTTCCCCCAAAGTATTCATAACAATCTTAACTTACAACATAATTATAATTCAGCCCTGACGATGGCAAGTAGTGAGCCGTCGCAGATGCCCACAAAGAATAAAGAAAAACTAAATGTATTTAGTTCGTTAATCGAACCCTAAATGTAAAAGAAAAGTTTCGTTAATTGTGCCGCTCCCGACGGTTGTAAGTACTTACAAATCGCAGCCGAAAGGGCGAAAGTAACCCATAAAGTGCGATCTAAAATAGATCCACAATGAAAATAGTAGTGCTTAAATATTTTGAAACAGCTTGCCTACGTTTCACAAAATAGAATTTAAATCCCCAATGATTTTAATTTCGGTTTCTTGAATTTTATTAAAAACATTTAGAAGTGGTATTAAATAGAAATATCTGGATAGTCTGTTCAGTGCAAGGCATAGAATTGAAGCAAGACATTCAATAGTACAGAAATTTTTATTACAGCAAAACCTGCTCTGAACAAAATTATCCGTAATGACAAATAATTAATATTAATCAAAGACAAAGTACAGAAAAGCTACAGAAATTCTACATTTGACTATAAATATATATACAGTTTCAAGCAATGACTGTAATTCATACGACCTCGATATATGTTCCACCCTGTATATAATGTATTTTAAAAACAGGAGCTTCAACGCGCAACTACCGTGTGAAGGTAGCGAACTAAATAGGTCAAACGTCACAGTGAATAATAGGTGTGGTTTTTTTCTTCTTTTGTATGCAGAAAGAAATTACAAATTGAACAAATCAAACTCTAAATTATTCAACCACTTTAGCCTCCAGTAAAAGCATGTTATTATAAATGATAAATTTTTGTTACAAGTAAGTAAATACTGTTAAACCCTATGTGTAACCTAACTCTGTTGTACTGATTTTAGTAATACACTGTTCATTACACAAATCCTGTGTATATTGAATAATAAAGAATTCTGACCTTTGATGAAGAATTACCAAACTGTAAATGCCCTTCGTGTTTCGAAGGTGGTAGTTACTGTGGAACCAAGACAGCTAATCAGTAGAGCCAGCATTCCAGTAGGAATAGGTACGAAGGTGATCGGTAGTGCATTCCAATTTGCTAGTTATGTATATAAATAAAGAATAGCTGTTTATTTCGCCGGTATCAAGGCGCTGAAAGTGATACAAGTAAATACGTTGCTAATTACCTTATACAAGCATACCTCTTTTTAGATGTTTAGAGCCGATAGCGATGATTTCGTTTCAACAGACCTATGTTATAAATTTAAGTAATCGTGCGAAAGTGCCTAAATGAAAGAAGCGAATTACTAAAAGTTGTCGAACATGTGTTAAACTTACCGGAGGATGTGAAGATTGAAAATTGCAATAATATCCGCTTGTAAAGCGTCAGTAAAGTTTTATACCAAAAAACATTACATTATATGAAAAATTTTCCAAAGAAACGATGCTTAAACATCTTATAAACGGAAGGAAAAATTTTCTTGCAGATCAACCTTCTCATCGGAAAATGGCGTGTTAAGAAAAGAAAGATTAGGAACAACGCCCTAACAAAAGCAATATTACCAAACTATTAAAATTATTCAAACTAGATAAGAATGTTAAAACCAAATTATGATAAATAAATTTTACAGATATCCCATTGTTGTCTTTTAAAACAAGATTCCTTTTCAAAACTTTATTAAATGACCATAAATTGTAGAGATGGCGCAACTTATATCTATAAAGGAATAAAAAAAGATGTGTACGTTAAATAAATTAGTTTTTAACTGTAGAGATGCGAAAAATAATTTTTGAGGTACGCAATTAAAAACATTCCACCAACGAATAAGGAAATATTAATATTTAGATCTAACTAATTAGTTCATTCATTAGATAAAGTAAAGGAAATTATCGAAAATACACGTTATTCGCGATAAACACGTAACAGATTATCTTAATTAAGCTTTTCCCTGATAGATCCACTAACAAAATTGTTGGTGTTGAACAATACACAACCGTTCAATCCATAAAGTGAAAATTGAAGGAAATGAAATAATGCAGTTTTTTAGGATAGTTATACAACATCTATTGTAATACGTTCATAATCCACGAAGGTAACATTGTAAAAACTACATTAGCTTGTGAGATGGACGTTTAAATACCAGACAGAGGTTAATAGACATCCAGACACTGATTTAAAAAAAAATTCTTCTTCTATGAATATATGAATGATACACTTTAAGTATTTTCAATCTTATTTAATTAATTTCTAATACTCATTTAGCTTCGAATTAAGAATCTTTATAAAGAACAGTTTTGTCAAATTAAATTATTATAATTTAAAAAATATGTCTACACATTTTTTATAAAATTAGTTGTTATTCAGATATTGAAAAAATCCCACCTTAAGAATTTTTTGCGGAATTGTATAGTGCATAATTAATTTATGATTATAATATCCATCTGTAGTATTTTTGTATATTTAAAATACCCGTTTGAGATATATTTGATAAAACCAAAAACTGATCCTTATGAACACTGCTCTTCCGTTAGATTTCTTCCAAAAGTTAACCATATAAAGGAGAAATAAGATTAAGCTTAAATACAACATTTCAATCACGTACTTCTAATCGTTCTTGAATTATCGTGGATACTAACATGCACCCACATACACACGTAGCCAAACACGCACGCATCCACACGTCTGCACAAACATACACACGTGCGCGCAGACATCATGGACGATCTCAGCGACACTTTGTCAAACGTCGTAAATGTGCTAATAAGTCACTTTAGCGATAATGAATAAAATGTCGATAGCGTAGCCTATATATGTGTATTGTAAAAAGGTAGTGAATAGAGTTGATTGTCCAAATATACTAATTGAACCAAGTAGAAACATAAAAAGAATACGATGGTGCAATAATAGGTTACCGAACATGACAAAAGGAAAGGGGCAAAAAATATCTAAGCACAAAATCACCCTATATTATATATATATATATATATATATATATATATATATATATATATATATATATATATATATATATATAACTGTTCTTTATAAAGCTTAATTCGAAGCCAAATAGGGATTACAAATTCATTAAATAAGATTGATAATAATTAAGTTGCATTATCCATACTTTTATAGAAGGAGCGTTTTCTCAAATTCTTGGTGTCTGTTAATCTCTACTTGATATGAAAGTTTAAACTTCCAACTGACATAACTATTGTTGTTTTTGAAGTGTTGCGTTGTTTTTTGTGTTACGTCATTGTGGAACTCAATGCACATTTATATTAATACTAAATACTGTTTTAATGGAGATAAACGTTCAACTCATTAATTTATTTGAACTATAATGAACCTATATTATTTTAGAATAAGAAAAATGACTTCCTACCTTAATATACTCCGTTCAGGACTATACATTCAGCAAGTAACTTAAAAAATATCTGGTGTGGAACAACACAGTACCTTCCAACCCATAAAGTGGAAATTAAAAGAAATGAAATAATACATTCTTTTAAGATAATTATAGATCCTCCATTGTAATATGTTCTAAATAAAATCAGACAACATTGTAAAAACAACAACAATAGTTCATGTCTAACGGACGATTAAACTTTCATGTCAGATAGAGGTTAGTAGACGTCTAGATGCTGACCTGAAAAGACCGACCTCTTCTATAAAATATGGATAATACAGTTTAACCATTTTTAACCTTAATTAATTTTTATTGCTTATTTGTCTTCGAATTAAAAAACTACAAAGAAAAGTTATGCATAAGTTAATTATCTTTAAAAAAATTAATCGGTATTAAGATATTGCAAAAATTTGAAGGAATACTCAAATTCCACCTTAGGAATATTTTGCAGCCAAATTACGCGTCGTATCAAAAATTGTATAGAACATAACTAATTTATGATTTTAATATCTATTATATAATATTATATAATTTTTAAAAATAATACAGCTGTTTCAGGCGTATTTTATAAGAATCAAGAACTGAAATAAAATAAATATTTTTTATATTAAGTTTGGAAATGTATACTTTGACCAAACTCAATTTATTTGACTTGGAATATCAAAGAATTCTAGATTGTATGCGAATTAAATATAAAGTTGTCATTCTAATATAGCACAAATTTAATTAGTTAGTTGCTGGCTTTTGAAACATTATACAGGGTTTATACAGAGTATTCATAGTTTCATGTACCAAGTAATCGAATATCTTGCCTTCCACAATATCGCAAGATCAACATATCAGCTTAAGATTACCTTTCAGATGACTTTAGGTCGTGGTGGCGCTTATAGGACATTTATCCCCGATTTTGAGGTTTGTTTTAAGATAAGTGTAAGGTGTTTGAAATTAAATTTTCGCCATTTTACGTCTTACTTCGACCCCACCCACCTTGATTTTAGTTAGTCGGCACCCTACTTATTTTTAGCACTACTCTACACTAATATGTTTTCTGTTTCCTTCCCATCAGATAATATCTCCTAGTATCTAAAGGTTTGCTGATTTCTTGCTGTAGTTCCCTAAAATATTAATCATTATCTTCCTATCTGGCATTCTCATTCTTTCATGTCCATAACTTTCCATCCTTCATGTTTGCACTTAATATCCTTCTATTACATCTATAAGCTTATTAGATGTTATGCTTCATTTTCTTCTCCTCCTAACCACTTTAGCCAGTATCCTTTATGTATCTGTTTGACAGATTTTTCTATTTGTTTAATCTTGGTAACTCCTAGCGTTTTGATCTCTGGATATATCATTTCTTCAGTTATCCCTTCTTTATTTTTTACACACCTTACATTCCACGTGCTAAGTTTCATTATTTCACCATGTTTCTTTTCATGTTTCTCATTTTATGTTTTCCTTTACAGTAAGTTTACTATTAACCACTCTCCTTCGGTTTCTTTTATTTTTCCTTAGTTTTTTTTATTTTCACTCATGTCCTTTTTCGTTACTTTGGTTGCTGCTCCGAATGTCAAAAAAAGTACTGCCATTGCCAATAGAAATAGAATGGCGGCTAAGAACTAACCCTTCATGTGAGTTTATTTAGATACAAAGTATTAAATTTTTACAAAGTTTAGGGAAAAATACATTTTATGCATTATCTGGGTCCTTCCCACCGTTTAAGTTGCGTATCTCATTTTTACATTTAATGATTATACAGGGTATTTCAAAAACGTCTGCCAAAATTTCTAGGATGTATTCTATGTGTGAAATTAACCTAATTTTGTCAAATGAATATATGGGTTTAAGACCACAATTTTCGAGATACAGAACTTTCAAGAAAAGGGTTTTTTTCTATTTCTCATGAACTATACACACAGACAATCTGATATTATATACATTACCCATACTACATATGAGTCATACACTGATGCTCGCGAAACTGAGTTATTCGATACAGTAGCGGAGATACGGCGAGGTTGCTTCCAACCAGGTTGGAAGGGTGTTGTAGGTTGAACTTCTACGCCACTGGATGCACTCGAATTTTGTTTCCATTTCCACATTTATCAATTCAATATACACGAATAAGATCACTTGCGATTTTGTGATTTCATGTACCTCATAGCTTACGCCACTGGTTCATTATTTCGACCTGAAGATCTGCAAAAATGAGGAAAGCGTCAAGGCAAGGAAAAATTCAAATAGGATTTTTCTTTAAATCGCTTCGTTTCAGAGATACAGGTTGTTGTACATATTATTTTACGTATTTGATTATTATTGATTTCACCTCTTTCTTTTTATGTACAACACCCTGTATCTCTGAAACAAAGCGATTTAACGAAAAATCATATTTCTTGATGTTTTCCTCATCTTCACAGATCTTCAGATCGAAATAGTGAACCAGTGGCGTACACTATGAAGTACATGAAATCAAATTTTCTTTTTTACCTTGGAAACGAGCCGTCAAATCATAAAATCGCAAGTGACTTTATTCGTGTGTATTGAGTTGACAAATGCGGAAATGGAAACAAAATTCGAGTACATCCAGTAGCGTAGAAGTTCAAACTGAAAAGCCTGGCCGTATCTCCGCCACTGCATTAAATAATTGAGTATCGCGAGCATCAGTGTATGACTCGTGTAGGGTGTGGGCAATGTCCATATGTCTGTGTGCATAGTTTCTGAGAAATCAAAAGAAAGCGTCCCTTTTTTCGAAACTTCAACACCCTGTATTTCGAAAATGGAGGCTTTCAATCATATGTTCATTTGACAGAATTAGCTTAATTTCACACACAGAATACGTCCTAGAAATTTTGGCAGACATTTTTTAAACACCGTGTATAGTAATAATACGTACTCAATTGTGGGCAAATTGTGAAGAACTTTTTAAGGTGGATTATTATAATAATATCGTCCAATCCAACATCATAATATAAAAGGAATATTCTGTTAAACAAATAATAACAATAATAATATGATGTATGGAATTTAATAATCTCATAATTTGAATTCAGCGTTATTATTTATTTATACTTGTTTGTTTTTTTATTTATTGTGAAACGATTAATACCTTCCTATCCATATCAGACGGATATCCACACCACACGCACCATTTAAAATACCTAATGAGTTTATTTAATTGTATGTTACCTGGTGAATCGCGTTAGTATAACCATATGTGACGATCTCTAGTTTGATTTGCGTTGGGACATTGCGTGTTTTCCATTTATTGCAAGTAAGTGACTGACACTTTCGCAATTGTTTTATAATTAGTTGCATCTGATTAAAAATTTCAATTCAACTGAATTGGTAAAACGAATCAGGAGCACCAGTGGTTTATTTGTATTGCTTAAAGTAAATTACTGTATTACATATCAGAATTGAACCAACGGTTGCTGTAAATCAGTGGCGTAGCTTGGGATTCTGCCTCCCGGTGTGGAGGCGCCCCCATAATTAGGTATTTATATCCAAAATTTACAGAAGGTCTAAAGAATACACGTGTATTTAATTGAGTAAAACGACGTTCAGAAAATCCTAGATCTGGAAATGCTGTCCTCGGTTCCGTAAAGACGTTTATTATTTTATTGTGAAATTTTGCCGCCCTCTAAAAAATGCCACCCGGGCGGGTCACCCCTTTCCTCGCTATGCACTACTGTGAATCGTAACAGCTGGAATATGAACATTACGTTTTTATGATTGTCGTATGGGGTTTCCGGCTCCACAACTTAGCGAAGGCTTATAACATTAGCTGACGGGATCACTTTACAACTCGTCTGTACCAACATAACCAGCACTTATCTACCCATTATACCTCACTACCGAGGTTGGAATACTATCTCCTTTTTTTCCAATTAATTAAACAAATTCTTGCTGCTCGCACTAAAGTTCAATTTTTGTTTCACTATCTAAACGTACTGGAATTGTTTGTAAGCAAATTTTATTGTTCTTTTAGGCAGTGGGGGTTACGACATTGTTTCTTCTAATCATTTATGGTATTGGTTCCTTGCTTATTGTTTTCTTTCCTCGTTCCCCGTTCTTTATAATTAGGTTATCTTCATGATACATGTATTCTCTAGTATTAATTTTCATTTATGTTACAGTTGAAAATAGCAGTAAAATTCACGTAACAAGTAAGAGTACTCACGGGTAGGTTGGTGGAAATGGGTGTAACCCAAGAACCAGTACGCAACTCAAAAATGAGGAAACGAACTTCTTACGTTCCAATGCACAAGATATGTCGGCTATGTACGAACATGAAGCTATGCTGAACTGGTGATTTCAATCACACAAAAAAAGCAAAGACATACATTAACCTTATAATATTCAGTATAAAGGCGTCATTGAACTTTACCTTTAATTACTCCAGAAGGGAGTTATCGAACAACGTTTTTATTCAAATTTAAAATTTAATTAGGTGTGCTAACATTTTATCAAATATGTTAATAAATAAAAAAAAAATTAAAAACTATGTTAATTTTCGGTGACCAGTATTAAAAAGAACAAAATTCAAAACTCTCAAAAAAGAAAAAAAATTTAAAGTTATTGTTTACGAAACATCCACCAGCCAAATAGTTAGTAGCTGTAAATGGATGCACCAATTTCAATTCACATGCTAAGGAATAGAGAGTTGGGATATATGATGCATTATTACAACAAAACACTAACATAATTTTACAATAAGCAAATCCATTAATGAGACATATGGTGAATAATTAGTAGCAAAAAAAAAATGTTAAAAAAACATATTTAACCATACAACTAAATGCAGTAGTCTTGATTAGATTTCTCTAATTGGACAATTTAAACAGTACGCTATGGAATTAAGTAAAATTTGCCATGTTTGTAAAAGGTCACGTAATTGGTGCTGCAAAAATTTTGTATTTTTTTTGACACTTTACCTAATTCCACACAACGAGTGGATTTTGTATTATTGCCTCTAGCTAGTTCAGCGGAAGCTAAGGTGAACTTTTTTACTGTTGCTACAAAACGGTTAACTTAAAGTATAAGAAATAAACTAAAAAGCAATTCTACTGCGTAGGAGTCTCATTTAAAATGCACGCCTACGGTTTAGAGCACACTCCACGCAATTTGTCTGGTATGGTTGCGGGCGACTCGGTGTAGGTAAATTTGTTCTAGTAGTGTAAATATAATCAATGATTAATGTACATAACAAAAATGGAATGTTCAGTGTTTATTATGCAAATTAACACTCCAGTAGAAGAATTTTTCATATACGAAAATTATTTTAACAGAAACGGGATCAATTTGTCATAATTGTAATATATACACAAGGTTAAAATTAATTATATGAATACGGAATATTTTGCATTCGCTCTAGCTTTAATTGGAATGTAATTTATACATAAGGTTGATACGTAAACGCAGATGTGGTTTAGTAATGTAATGCATTCACTCATATTTTAAATTATTTAAAATCAGAATTAACAATCAGAACATACGTCGAATTACTGATATGGGACTTTAATTAGGATAGAGTTGATATCAAGTTTTAATTGAATTTGGTGCCGGAATTATTGTAATTTAAATGCGTCAATGCAATCATATTTCTTATTTTTAATCCGGGTTTTATGTGTGACAGACGATGATTATACAGGGTGATTTAATTCGTAGTTCCGTTCCAGCCAAGACGATTATCTCTAAGTCTGTAAAAAGGCACTAACCACTCTAGATTCCCAGCCAGAAGTTGCTCAACTTTAAAACGTAGAAGGTCAGTTGTAGTAGTATTGGTTGGATTTTAACCTGGTGTTCCAGAGGTATTAACTACGTTGTATCCCCTCAGACGGGCTTTAAGCCTCGTTATCTAGCAAGCGATCATCTGTATAGGATTTACGCTCCTGCCGAGGTATCTCAGTTAACAGAGTAAATTCGGTACTTATTGTTTGTCCCTCTTTTGTGGCAGGTTAATTGTTAAATGGTTTGTTAATGAAAGGAAGATTACTTTATGAATTGGGTAAAGATAGTCCGAACGGTTTTATACTTTCTGAGGAAAAGGATAAAAAGATAAATAACTGAGTCTGGGTCTCCCTTTGGACGGTAGGGCGCGGGTATTTTCTATTAGCTGAGAAAAAATTAATTACTGACACAAATACAGCAATAAATAATTATTTGCAGAAAAACTGGTCAAAATACCTTAATCAATAAATTGGTAAAATTTCCTTGGTGCGGCTCTGACGTCCGGTAGCGGTTAAAACTAAACAGTTAAAAAGTTCTTTTAAGTTTCTTTCTTTTGCAATATTTTAAAAGGTAGATTTCTTTTAATGTTACCAGCTTGTATCCAAAAAGTTTTTAATTCTATGGGAATTGCTCTAGGTCAATGTTAGAAGTAAAATCGATAATATATACATATATATATATATATATATATATATATATATATAAAATAAGGTCAAGGGAACTTCGGGCATCCCCTGTAGCTCACGGAGTATTTTTCACCGCAGTTAGAACACTTCGCCCGGTCGGTGCGAGGTTTTGATACATTAACTGCTGTGGTGATCTTCGGCGCACTTGCCACAACGCACCCTATGGAAACGTTCAAAATCTAATATCGGTGACACTGCCAGATGCCAGTTTTCCGATGCAAGTTCTTGACGGCGACGCGTGTTCGGGTGGCTTGCTCCGCCTCACGAACCGAATTACTTCCTTTGCTGACGGTAGCTTCACTAGAATCCGTAGGATCGGGCGTCCTCTCAGCTTCATCTTAGAACAATAATGCATTAACTGCTGTGGTGCTCTTCGGCGCACTTGCCACAACGCGCCCTATGGAAACGCTGAAAACCTAATATCGGTGACACTGGCAGATGCCAGTTTTCCGATGCAAGTTCTTGACGGCGACGCGTGTTCGGGTGGCTTGCTCCGCCTCACGAACCGAATTACTTCCTCTGCTTACGGTAGCTTCACTAGAATTCGTAGGATCGGGCGTCCTCTCAACTTCATCTTAGAACAATAATGGACAGTAAAGCCAAGTTGGTATAGTTCTGAGATCATATCGCTTTTCACTGCATGGTAAGTATGACACGGTGTGTCGTACCTATTCATATACCTCCTTAGTTGACGCAGGTTGTGCCTCGATCCCTCGCTGGTCGCCTTGACTCGGGTGAAGGGAATCCCATGTCGTTCTAGTTCTCGGGAGAAGTTAGTTCACTTCTCCCTCTCAGGATTACCGAGGGTCCCTTCTTCCTTTCAACGGTCTCTATGGCTTCCCGGGCCGCCTACAAGTGCTCAAAAGCGTTGGTATCGACAGGAAGTCCTTCAATTTCTGTCTTTGTGCCCTGAAATCATCAGGCCTAGTAGACACGGGACAGTCGTCTTCTTCCTTCCTTTCTACGATGATCGTGTCGGTTGCGAAGGAGTCATACTTTGGTGGCAGTTGCACAACCACTCTAGCCTATACGACCTACCTATCGCAAGAACGACATGGGCAAACGGTGCTTTTTTTAAACTGACAAATTTGTTTATAATTCGTGAAAGTAACCTTTCTAGTCGAGACAAGAAGACTGTAATCTTGTACGTGTGATGCGTCGTTTTATGTAAACAAGAGGTAGCCGGACAATGCTACTCGATAACGTAAGCATCGCTTATTGGTCTACAGAGACGGATACCAATGCGATTCTGCCGTAAAAAGGTTTTAAACGGTTTTAGTAATAGCGTTAGTGGGATAAAATTTATTATCTCTTAATTTGTGAAAAATAGGGAAATGATTAATTAATAAAGAACAAATCACGATACCTGTCGTACAGAATCTTTACAACTTCTGTCAGATAAAGGTTAATATACAAATTGAAGTTACCTTGAAAAAAACTCCAATAATACAGTTTAAGCATTTTAAATATTATTTTATTAGGTATTAAGGCTTATTTGGCTTCCAATTAAGAATCTTTATAAAGAAAATTAATGTAAAATATTTCTACACATTGTCTTATAAATTAAATCGTTATTCACATATTGCAAAAATTGGAACAAACACCCTACCTGACTTTTTACCATGAAATTACTTGTCGTATCAAAAAATCGCACAGAAAATAATTTATTACTTTAAAATCTATACTGGGGCATTTTTTTAACTTGAGATATGCAGTTGTTTCAGATATTTGACAATCACTGCTCCTAATAAACCCCCCTCAACGCCGCTGGAATTTTCCCAAAATCTAATCAGCTCCAGGAGAAATGATAATAAGCTTAAATTTTAAGTACGTACGCCTTATCGTTCTGTAAAAACATACACCCACACGCGCCCGTGCACGTGTACAGGCGCACGGAAATGCACAGGAGCATGTACGCGTGCACGCACATACAAACGCACACGTACGTAAACACGCACTACGTGTGTGCGTGTTTACGTACGTGTGTCCAACTTCCGTTTAGTCGAAACATTTGTAAAATTAAAATTATTTATTTAAAAACCATTTGTTTTCATTATTTTTAACGGCACTGAACATAATTCGCATTTTGTTAAACGTATAACAAATTTAAATGAAATTGCATCATCATGATGATGATGTACAATAAATTAATACAAATGATACCTCATCAAATTATAGACTATCCGAACCTACACACCTGCACTAAATTATTGCATACTGTATTTTTCTATTACTGTGTCTAATTTACAGATTAAACGCATCTTTACAAATGCCTTTGTCTCCAGAACAAATCACAAGCTTTTATAATGGTTTGAGTGATAAATGGTGGAAGCAGGAAGGCCCGACGCGCTATATACATCTTTATCATGATGTAATTCATTCATACATCAAAAACAAAATGCTTCAATATCTTTCAAGTGATTCCATTGCTGATAATGGATATTTCCAAAATTTAAATGTGTTAGATATTGGTTGTGGAGGTAAGACCTTTATTTGGTTCCCAAATCCCAAATCAGCAAAGAAATCAAATTTTAGGAGGAATTTTAACAGAAAAGTTGGCAAAGGAAGGTGCTTCGCTTGTCGGAATTGATATTAACGAAAAACTTATTAACGTAGCGAAGGAACATTCGCTTTTAAATGAAAACATCTCCGATCGATTATCATATTTTGTTGAAACAATCGAAGAACACGCTAAAAACAATGAAGAAAAATACGATGTAATTTTTTTGGAATTTGTGTTGTCTCATGTATCTGACCAAGAGGAGTTTTTAACGAAGTGTGTAAAATGCCTAAAATCAAAAGGCCTATTTTTTTTGAGCACTCAAAATAAATCCGTATCAACATTTCTGTACTATACAGTATTAATGGAGAAGATTTTACAAAAAATTCCCAAGGAATATAATGATAGAGAAAGATATACGAAACCTGAAGATTTGAGAATAATACTTAAATCGAGTAAATATACTTTTTATATAAAGTAAGGTAATCAATACTCTGAATTTTTAGTTGGATGCGAAGTTGAAGACATGCAAGGTTTTTATTACAATTTGCTAAAGGGTCAAGTATGTTTCTTGGACAATACAAATTTAGACTACATAACACTTGCAATTAAAAATTAATACCTAATTCAATATATTTGCATATCTCGTAAACTGTCATCTAAATTTTAATTATTAATTCAAATAAAAAATCAGTTTGCGTCACTCTAGGACATACATGTGGACGTTAATCGAATGAAAAATTAGTGTTGATGGCGCTTTTCCAAGACAAAACCGTCACGGTTCCTTACGGATTGTGTGACTACGAATCCATATTTCATCAGACAACCAATTCCGAGATATCATCGAGGAATCACGTTTTTAAAGAACAAATAGTGTTTTTCAGTAATCCGAAATATTATAAAACCTTAATATAATATAACACTTCTACACCATCATCAATAGACAAACAAATTTGGTTGTATGTTCCCCCCCCCCCCCCTCACCAAAACCCGAATCCAATAATACGCTTTACTTTATGAAAACATAAAAATAGTTTAACATTATTTTCTTTATTCCCAAATTGAGGAGTATAGGAAAATAGTCGACTGTGCAGTGGTGGAATGAATAATGTGCCTATATGTTTTAATTAAATAGTAAACGTTGATATGAAGTGTGATTTTATAAGGTAAGGTGGTATTTCACTGCTAATAATCTTGTGGTAAAAATATAATGAATGCTCATTTTTCTGTACTGTACTGTAGTACTTTCTGATACCAAACTGAAGCATAAATATGGAAGAATAACAACTATACATTGTGTTCATTTTAAAACACCGCCGGTAATTCAAAAAGAACAAAACATTCAATAATCGCCGGGACACGTCAGTTTTTATTTCATAAATTCAATTAAAAATTAGGTGTTTGTTTTTTGGAAAAACGCTCGGACAAGTCGATTTTAATTTTTTGTAGCGATTTTTTTGATGCTCAGTTCATGTATACAGGGTGACCCAAAAACAATTTATGACTACCAACTTCATTTTTTCAAATGGAAACACCTATTTTTTATTTCATTTTTAATTTTAGGCAAGTCTTATGTACCATGTCCTATACCTAAACTTAACAGTTATCGAGAAATACACACAAGAGAGGGTCAAAAGTCCCGTATAAATTTGTTAAAAACTGAAGGAAATATTTTTCATGAAAGTACTGGAACACGTCAAATATTGTTTTTAGTTATCCATTTGCATCCATTTTTTGACGTAACATACATGTATACAGGGTGACCCATGTAGAAGGTAAATTTACTTTTTCATTTTTTTTATGGAACACCAAGTATATTATGACTTTTTTGAGGTAAGATAAGTCAAAAGTTAATTAAATATGAATGAAAATTTTTGTTTTACAGCGTGATTTTATTTTTCGTGATGAGCTTATTATAGAAGAGGCTTTCTTTTAATTTCCATTTTGTAGGTTACGACCATACCTATACGAGTGTTATTTAGGAAGCAAGGCTACTTAGTGCATATAAAAGATAACATTCTAACCCCCACATCACTGACTTATGAGCGGTAAAACAAAACAAAATTTTATTATAGCAAATCATAAAAGTACATTAATAATAAAGAAGATGGAAATGGATTGTTATCCGTAAATTTTAAAAAATTAAAAATGAGAAGAAAAAATGAAAGGTGATAATTATTAATCTAAATGTCTAATATAATTTTTGTAATTGATCAAAAGCATATATAATATGTATCACATTATGTAAGGGTATTCGTACACATAGTGTAAATAAGAGATCTAAAACATATATTGGTGTGAACATTCAGAGGATAGAACCTGTAGGGATTTCGATAATTTAGACGAGGGATGTTAAAATTAATTTTTTCTAGTAGGTATGGACAGTCTAACCGATTGTATAGGAGCTGGTAAAGAAATTTCAGCGATGCACAAACCCTTCTAGTTCGACAAGAGTGCATTTTGAAAGTTTTTAGAAGCAGTAAGTGATTAAAGTCTTGTGGAGGATATCTACTTTATAGCTTATACCATAAGTACTTCAAGTTGTAAATATATCATAATATCGTGAGCGATATACAAGTTTGAGTGCGTTAGAAAAATACAGCGTCCTTTCTCCGGTAACCCATTCATCTATACAACAATAAAAACAATTAAAATAAAAATTAGAGGTGTTTAATGGTCATCTGGACCCGGGAGTATGTAACCCCTTGGCAATTGCTTATTACAATTAGTAACCAAGGATTATCCTGTATCCCCAAATACAAGAGTGAGGGAGCAATGTACTGTATTTTATTTTAGCAGATTGCAGCTTAATGAGCCCGCGTGCGAATGAGATACCTTTGCAAGGCAATGTTTGATTTTTAATACGTTACATAGGCTTCTAATTTAATTGCTGCGAGCTTTCATGTATATAAAAATACCTACTTACACTTGAATATATTCCCTTAGTTAAACACTTTACCACCAACACGACGAGTTAAAATACGTGGTTTAAAACTCGGCGCCGCGGCGAATAATTATAGATTAATTTTTGGAAAACTTTATATTAAAACATACTCTAAAAGAAAAGAACGAATTAGCGTTTTAGTTTTGCTAAAAGGTACACGACAAAGTATTTATAGACCGAACGGTTTACAACGAGAGTTTCTAATTAAAACAATAAGAGCAATCTGGCTCGATCAAAATTTCAACAGCACCTGCCTTCCCCTCTAATTGCATAACTAACTATATCTGCCCCCGAAAAACCACCCCCGTTTTACAAAAGTAATAAAAAAAAACAAAAAATTATTACGTTGGAACACATTAATTATTGAACGACAACTTAATTTTATAAATATGCATTCGTCCGTAACAAGCCCTACATTTAGGTCTCAAGTTCAATGTACCAAACAAAGATCCCTTGGATTTGCGCTGTGTTCAGCCGTAATTAATTATTAGATCAGTGACATTTTTACATCAAGAGCGCGCGTATAGAAATTTTCGATAATTCGTCACGCCAGTTTTGGCAGAACACCTGTTTCTCTACCCTAATATACGTTTCCTTTTTCTGTTCAACCTTTACTCAAATATCAATTACATAAATTCCCACATTTCTTACATAAAATAAAATATTCCGAAAATATTAGCAAATTACTACGTATTATCAAGGTATTAAGTCCACTAATTATCTTTTCTATCGCGGTAACAATGCGATGGTGCAAACGTTTATTACAGTAATAAAATGTTCGCGGTCAGCTACCTGCAACAAGTACAAAATAAATGGGCCCACAAGTACGGGATTAACATAATTGCGCCTTTTGACGCTTATGAGCGTATTTATTAATCGAAATTGTTTTTATAACGAAATTATTTATAGGAGTAAGGTATTTATATGAAATTTCCTGCGGACGGTTATAGAAAGTAGTCTATAATGCGAAAATATTTTACTAACTGCAGGCGTATAATTGTCAATAAGGTAATTAAAATATAATTTTAGATAATAATTGGTTGATCATTGCAAATACATTAGATAAATAGATTTTCAGCTTTCTATAATAATGTATGTAAATAAATTGGATGCATACTCTTATAAGTAATTCATTAAAATGCAATTTCGATTAATAAACGTCCGATAGGCGCATTTATGTTAATCACGTACTTATGACCCATTTATTTTTACTTGACAACTTACCCTTTATTATCAAATGAAAGTGTTTGCATATAGGTACCTAGGTATGATTGAACATACATTAGGTAAAGCCCTTGCTCTAATAATCATATTTATAAATGTGTTTTGTAAGTGGCGCATTCCTTCCAATGCTGTTCGTAATTCCTTTTTCTACGTACGTAAAAACATTATAAGCAAAACATTTAGAGAGTCACTGCATAACGCTTTTAGGTGGATGGTTTCCGTGCCGCGTTAAACTTGACTTAACCATTGGTATCTCTGTTTGGTGCACGCAACACAATTCAAAGCACCTATAACGTAAAATAAGTTTCAGTTTCGATCGAGAAGTCAATCTATTCAGTCACACTTAGCACCGTAAAAGTCCGTCATAACTAGCCGGATCTATAACCAGTGAAGAAATCAGATAGTGAAAAGGTGTTGTGTACAAGTGCATTCTGGATATTAGAAAAAACTCCTTGACGGTGAGCTAGTCTCACACTATTATTTTATTTGTATTCCTTTGTTCTTTAATTTCTTCTCTGTTTTTTAAATTTTCTTCGGTAACAGTCACAGAATTAATTTCAATACTTCAAAATGTCTTTAACGACATTATAAAAATCTCGGAAATTTTCAGGCGATATCAAAGAACTTGAATCGTTCCATCAATTATTCGAGGCACTTGTTACGTGCCAATAAGGCAGAGGCAACAAATTAAAGAATTCCGGGGCTCAGATCGCCGGAGGCACTGGATGCGTGGGTGTGTCTATTATTAAAGGATCGAGACAGAGAGAGTTCACTACTCAACCGTAGCTATTTAAACGACCGTTTTGCTCAGAACGGGTTCGTGCGTAGAGGGAATGAGCGTTTAAAGTAATTTTGGGCGCCAGGAATCGCCCCCCTCCCCCCAACGGTAGCCCGCACCGTTATCCCGACTCATGAATACACTGTGTTGCAGTGGATGAGTAAGGAACTATAGGAAAAAGGGAGGAAAAAAACAACACCAAACAAAACAACTACAGTAGTGTAGCAAATGTAAATTTGATTACTTTTTCAAAACTGTCGAACTTATTCTCACAAAACAAAACATTTCAATTTTATAAATGCTACTAAGAGCCGAAGTAATATTATTACGATTCAAACTAACCCCAAAGTTGACCCATATACCAAATAAATAAAAACCAGTTTATAGTACTTTAGCAAGTTGCTGGGTAACTATACGCAACCCAAAACCAATTAATCCTAGAATAAATTTCAAATAATTAACTGGAAACGTTTCCTTTGCTTAATGAAAGACGTTTCATTGTGTACATTGAAAGAAAACATACATTCTCGCTACCACAAGCGTTCTAGATAACCCACCAAAAAAAAAATGAAACAGAATAGTGACTAACACTTGCTGCAGCTTACACAAATAGTATAATTATTCCCTAAAATTATCATATAGATAAGTAATTCTTATTGAAGTTTACAGAAAACACATTATTATTTAATTAATTAACCGCCCATTAAAGCGGTAACAATAAAGAAAAGAGAAGCGATTCGGTTGGCATTAACCAAATATTTAGAAAGAAAAGGAGCCAGAAATAAATAATTGAGTCACTAAATCTTCCTCGCAACCTAATTTTGATTAAAAAAAATCTTTTATGAGAAAAGAAATATTCAATTTTATACAGTCAAGGTAATAATTTCTACACATGTAATTTAACGTCAATGATACCATGTAGGCACTTCCATTTTCCTAAATTCTCGTGACGCGCATACTTAAATAATGAAACTCGGCTGTTGCATAGCTGGCATTTACATTAGAAATGGTTGTGTGAAGCCCATTACGTAAACCAATTAACAAGTAGGGCTGTAAATATCACCTCAATCAGATAATGAAACTCCCTTAATGGCAGAGTATAGGCTTAAGAAGGTAGTACGATATTAAGTCACCCATAGCAACAGCTGTTAACTAGAGGTTATTGATCATATTTGTAGATACCATTTAGATAAGGTGAGAATTTATACGGTCGTTAACCCTAACAAAATTCTGTACCTTCATTCATATACAGTAATGGACCTTATTGGATGGCGAGGGTTCTTACTCTAACGATGGGGTCGCAACCAAATCAGGTGCAGCACTCCCGGTATGATATGTCCAATGGTTTGTTCTAGAATAGCCAATCCAACTTCCCATTTAAGCTACCGTAATGTTACACGTGAAGGATATTAGGTTCGTAGGAAGAATAATTTTTTCTTCTAATTCCCCAAATCGATTGATAATAGCTAAAAAAACCTAAGATAAGAGAGCTTTACGAGCTTACCACTAAGTTGTAAGGCGATAAATGTGAAAACGAGCCTGCTAGGTTCGAATCTAAAGCTTTATACTTGTAGATTGTATGGGTTCCGTTCCCTAAGAAGGAAGATTTTAAATTAGTGCCAACTGAGAAAAATGTAATTCTTACCCCTTATTGGACACGATTAAATTTTGTTTAAAATCCGCAAAGCTTGCGATCAATAGGAATACAAATTTGGTAGGAATTCCTATTGTTTTGAAATCTTTTACTAGTATCCGAAACAATTCCTTTTATTAGAGAAAGTGTAAAAGAAATCACAGAATTTTCGTAGCGTCTCCAATATAGCGGAGAAGAAAGTGAAAAAAAGTTTTTATCAAAATCGAACTTGTGATCTATTAAATGTATATTCAATAAACGATTTTCCCATTGGCTATTTGATACATTAAACATCGCCCTGTTACGAGAATTTCGTAAACTAACCTAAAGTATTGGTGTTTACAACCATTGCATAGTACAGAGTTTGGCTAGACGCCGACAGATGGCATACCTATTTACTTACAGGGTGGACCATTACAATTAATTGATTCTTTGCCGATAACTAACGAGATTTACTAAGACCACTATTTTTACAGATGAAATGACAACAACCTAGTGGTGCTGCGAGAAGGGCAAAGAAAACAGCAAAGGATGAGGTAACGAAAAAGCAAGAAGGAGCACGTTGAAATTCCTGGATTAGATGTCAACCAACAGCAGTGCCAGTCAAACCTTGCCGAGGTTTTCGACCTGATAACGAAACTGTAGTAGCAGTTCAACATTAAGGTGACATCGACGTTGAAATTACCCAAGGAACCACCTAAACTACAACCAGAGTTGAAACTGAAACACTCCTGATCTCTGCAGAGGCAGACTTACAAGGCTAATTTAGAAGAAGAAGGGGCGTTGGATTTGACCGGATCGGGCAGTGGCCAGCGGTTTTTCAGACAACGGATGCACCTAATTGTGACTGGTTCGGAACATAAACCACCCGTTCGGGAGGTTAGAACTGCAGTTGGAAGGAGCTGACCAAGCCTGGTTCTTTACGAAAATACCGAATAGCAAAAAGTACGCCGAATAATGATGTTATTCTCCAACAAGAAAGCCCTTGTTCTGTTTCTGTTGTTGCTTGATCCCGACCTTGGCCCAGTCTGAACCTGCCTTCTTTTCAGAAGAAGGTTTCAAAAACTCGCCCCGAGTCACAAACCACGAGTCCAGTCCATCGCATCAACAATCGCTGATGAAATGGAAGGAGCTTAAACTTCGGCATCGTACTAGTTACACCCTCGGCAGTACCACTCAATACAAATTCCTAAACGAATACTCGGCGTAATTAGTTTCTTGGACAAACAAAACTTAGCTCTACGGGGTCCTCGGGACGGTGACCCATTCGAATCGACGCACAAAAGCAATTCAGCGCTTGTATAGCTTTTGTCGAAGTATGATCCCGTTCTCAAAAAACACACTCTTTGTCTCCAACTTGGAGGTGCTCCACAGCCCTCTTACTTGTCCCCAAATTTCAAAACGAATTCATCAGTTTATTGGGTGAACAAGTCCGGCGTCGTCCAAATATTTTGCCATATTTCATAGCACACCCGATGTGTCTCACATGGATCAAACTTCGTAAGTGCTTCTTTATGTTATATGGAAGGCCATCGTGTATCTGTTGAAGAATTTTATACCGACTTTATTGACACCAAAAAGAAAAATGCCGCCAAGATTGCAAGAGTGATTTGGAAGAAGCTAGAGGCGGACGGCCTCGATATCGTGGACTGTCGAGGTCAAGGGTACGATAAGATGACATTAGGGAGTTCAGAAACGGATTTGCAATATAAAACCAAAAGCCAGTATATCGCCTGTTCGCACCATAGTTTAAACCTAGCCGGGATCCATGCGGCACAAGAAGAAGTAAACTCTGACCTTCTTCGGCACGCTTGATCGTCTGCACGCTGTCTTCTCCAATTCCACTCACCACCGGAATATGCTGTTCAAAACTGCTGGAACGAGTCTCAAACGATTAGCCGAAACACGCAGGAGCGCGACAAGTAAAGCGGCAAAAATGGTTAAAAGTCACTTTCTGAAGATTCTGGAAACAGTTGAACTTTTAACTGAGAGAACCGAAAATTCGAAAACGAGATCCTCGGCTGGTAGCTTGCTGGTGGCGATACAGTCATTCACGTTCTTGACGTATCTAGGGTTCTGGTCTCCAGTTCTAACGGAAACAAACGACGCGCAGGCATATATGCAGAAGAAAGGCTTGAGCGTTCAGGGTTGTGCAGCAAAAATGAAAGTAAATTTTGCCCGACTTAGGGGTAAAAAGTATCCGATGGGAGTTTGAGCTTTGTATAGTCGATGTGTCCTTAACTTGGAATCCCTGCACAGCCAATGCGATGAATACGTCGTAAAAAGAAGATGCCTGGAAAAGAAGCCTCCGACGACTGGTTAAGCTACAGAAATGAACTTCGGTTGGAAATATGCACTTCAATGGACAACAATATTTGAACTGCATGAGGTTGGTGAGAAGTTTGGCTTTCTTTCTCCAAAGCAACTGTTAGACGACCTAATCGACATTGATCTTCACAACACTCCTGATTATGACACCGACAAGAATGAAGCTTTACTCGATACGAAACGACTAATGAATTTTGTCGCGCCATCTTCGGCCTTGAACTTGAAGGGTCCAGAGCTTTGGAATTACTTGCCTTCATTCAGAAGAATCAGCTTTCCAATTCAGTACCCAGTATTGTCATCTTGCTGCGTGTGTTCCTAACTCTAGAAGTTAGTATAGCTACCTGTGAAAGGAGTTTTTCCAAACTCAAATTAATCAAAAACTATCTCAGGTCAACTATGAGATTGAAAAACCTCTCAATTATATCAAGGAAGCTTGAGCTGGCCAATGATTCGGTACAGTAATTAAAGTTTTCGCTAGTCAAAAATCCTAGTAAAGTGAATTTGTAATGTAAATGTTAAAATTTATTTCTATCTTTGTTAAATGTGGATAAAATCCATAATAATAAGAAACTTGTAAGATCCTACTCCAAACTTTCTGTTTTTTATCAATTTCGGGAGGCGGGGGGCATCGTAAACTTCGTCACGCCGGGCAGGATCTACCCTAGGTACGCCACTGCTTCAAGAACTTTCTTAAATTTTTTCTATGATGTTCGTTTGATGTTCATATATCGGGCTCCATATTCTAGTTTTGGGCGGACAAAAGCATACTCTAACGATCGTATGACATTCACATCAGAACACGTTTTATAGTTACGTATTATAAAATGCATCATCTTATACGAAGATGTTACAGTTTCATCAAGGTGTCTTAAAAACGAGAGTTCGCTGTCAAAAATAGTACCTATCAAAATCTTTAAAAAATTGTAACATTTCGACTATTTCATAATTTAGACAGTAAGAAAAGGGAATGAACTATTTTTTCCGACAATATGTGACAGTTTTACATTTAGCTACGTTTGGGTTTGGCCAGAGCTTATTTAAACAACACCACTTATAAAAATTTTCAAGATTTGACTGTAAGGTAATGCAGACCTGCGTACTGTTTATAGAGAAAAAAAACAGTTTCACATCGTCCGCAAACATCAACACCTTACAATTTAATTTTTGAGATATATATCAGAAAGAGCAGGGGACCCAAATTGGATCCTTATGGTTCACCAGATGTAGGATGATAATATGAAGATTTAAAACCATTGTACATTATAAAATGGAGTCTGTTGGATGAGAAAGATTTGATTAAGTTAATATTTGATTGGCTAAATCCGAAGTGGTACATTTTCATTAATAATAGGTTATGATCAATTTTATCAAACGCCTTAGATAGGTCAGCGTAGACAACATCGACCTGACCTTTTTTGTCTATAACCTCAAGAACTTGTTCAGTAAAACAAGCTAAATTAGTGTTGGTGGAACGATTTTATAAAACCATGTTGAAATGGAGATATTGACTATTTAATGTTGGTATATAAGAATCTTGCCAGAATTATTTCGAAAATTTTTGCAAAATTATTTATAATGGCAATTGGTCAGTAATTACAGAGCAATGAAGATTTGAGAATTGGGCAAACGCGCGCTGTGTTCCAAATACTGAGGAAATTACTAGTCTTTAAACAGAGATTGTAGAAAATCATAAGCGTATAGAGTAAAGCGTCTTGATAATGCTTAATAAAGAAACTCGGTATCTGATCAGGTCCAGCGGTAAGTTTGTAAGCTTTTGTATTGTTGATATTCAAAATATTCTGTAGATTTGTTAACTTGCGGTTAACGTAATTAATAGGCTACGGTCTTCACACTGGTGATCAATGATGGGCCAAGAAGGACTAAATTCCTTGGAATTTTTAATGCCAAAAGTGCATAATATTGTAAAGCAAGGTGCTTTTTGACTGCAATGTCTGGCTGCACAATATGATTTTACTTTCGTGCATTGATTCTTGGTAAAACATGATATTGCATGAAACATTTCAGAATTGATGTACTACCTTAAACGTATATTGAAAGAAGACCCAGTTCAAATCATGAAACTCAGAAAACCATGTAAAAGAATTTCTGAAGCCTGTTTACAAGAAAAGACGCGCCACTCGGTCCTTGAGATTTTCTTTCGGCTGATATGAAAAAGTTCTGTAGTGGCTACAGTAGTTTTGCTTTTGGGCATTGTAATATTCTTACAGTATATCCCAAATTTGGCTTACACGTATTGCTATCTCGGAAACAGTATTAGGTACAGGGTTTCAGAAGAAGGGAAGTTTCAGAATACAAATTTAAATCTGTCCATTTCATTTCATCTTTTGTGATTTTTGAATGAATGGGAAAAAAACAAATTTGTTGGCAGCTCGTAAATGAGTTACATTATGGTGCTTGTATTAATACATTATTATGACTGTTTATAAGAGTAATTTAATAAAGACGAATAATTGTCTAGCTTTTTTTTTTATGATTGTGCACCTGAACGGGCTAAATAAGGCCTATCGTGCAAAAGCACTCAGGAACACTTAGGAGAATGGATAGAGGGATAATGAATTGCCAATAGATGCCTATGAACAGCTACCTTAAATTTTCTCATATCATAAGTGAGAGGAAAACAGGAACTAGGGAGATCATTCCAGAGTTTAGAAGCCGTGTAGAAAAATGTGGATTGCGCCCGTTTGGTACGACAAGTGGAGATTTGTACTGCATACTGATGATGTGAATGAGCGAACCGAGTGTTTCTCGTAAAGATAGCCGGAGATGGTATCAAAGAATGTAATTCACCAGCACAATAGCCGTTGTAATAACGATAATACAAAGAAGGAACTGAAACCATCCTTCTATGCTCAAGGGACTGTATGTGAGAAGTTAAGGTCGGGTCATTTATAAGCCTAATCGCTCTCTTTTGAATACGATCAACGATATCGAGAGCGTATTGGGGAGCACTAACCCAAAGGTGAGAATTATATTCCAGATGAGGCCGAATTTGGGCCTTATACAGCAGAAGGAGTTGTCGAGAGGTAAAGTACTGCTTAGATCTGTACAAAAAGCCTATTTTACGAGCAGCTGTTTTGGTAGCTGACAGAAGATGATCAACCCATGAGAGATTTGAAGATACAGTCATACCTAACAGAGTAATAGAGTCTGAAAACTTAAGAACTGAGCCATTCATACTTACAACAGGAAATGATCGATCTTTTTTGGCGGACATAAGGCAACACTGAGTTTTGTTAGCATTAAATTTAACTAGATTATTGCTTCCCCATTCGAGAATACGTTGAATGTCTTTGTTGATTGAATTTGCCATTTCAGCTTTAATTTCTTGATTTGACATAGAAGGTGGATTATAACTATGAGTAGACTAAGATGAACTACAGTGAAGAGTGCTATCGTCAGCAAAGCAATGGATGGGGTTAGTTGTTGAAGAAATAAGGTCGTTTATGTACAGCAGAAAAAGTGTAGGCGCTATAACGGATCCCTGTGGTATGCCCGCGTTAATGCTAACTTCTTTTGAAAAAAAGCCATCAACTACGACACGTATTCGTCTTTTATCAAGGAAACTAGAAACCCAGTTGATGAGCGTATCATTTAACCCAAACGAGGTGAGTTTGGCAAGTAAACACTTATGCCAAACTTGGTCAAATGCCTTTGAGATATCTAAAGCGACTACAACTGTTTCACCGGACTGCTCTACTGTATTGTTTCAAACTTGGGTCACATATGAAAGAAGATCACCTGTTGAACGACTTTGCCTAAACCCATATTGGTGGTCACTAAGGAGTTTGTTGGTTTCAAGGAACGCGAGCAGTTGCTGATTGATGGCTTTTTCCATGATTTTAGACAAAATGGAAGTGATGGCAATTGGTATGTGATTTGAGGGATCGGTCTTATCACCTTTTTTGGGAATAGGTTGAACATTTGCTAACTTCCATGATGAAGGGAATTCCCCAGAAGATATAGAGATCGTATAGAGCTTAGATAGGACTGGTACTAGTTCGGGAGAACATTTCTTTAAGACAATAGATGGGATACCGTCTGGACCAGTCGCCTTATTGAGATCAAGCCTACTGATGATCGATTCCAAGAGCTTCATTTGCTTCCAAGATATTTAGGTAGGGGAGTGCGGGGCACATTTGACATAGTTTTGATTTTTAATTAATTTTAATAAAAACAATATTTTTTCAAGTTCTTCAATATGGAGAGCATAATAAAAATACTCTGCTGAATTCGAAAAAAAATATTTTAATTCATAATTTCCACACAAAAACAAAAGAAAAAATTAATACTGATATGAGAAAAATGACAAAAGTGCCCCGTGTATGAGGCACATTTGACATGCCGATGGGGCAGTTTTCACATAATTAAAAGATACAATATAAAAAGTATTTTGTATAATAAAAACTAAAAAACCATATTTAAATAATTATTTATAAAACAATCCTCAATTATTTAACAAAAAAATAATCTTTAATTATTTAATTTGGTAATCGCTGATGTTTACATCGAACTCCAAATACTTGTTTTTCAACATGGGATCTGGTAGAATGGCAATAATATCCATTCGATTTACATCGGCACTATCTTCAACATCTGGGTAGAAGAATTTGTTTTGGTTAAACTTTCTTCTCAAAAAATTTATTTTAAATTCTTGGTCACTGACCTCTTCAACAACTCGTCCTACATAATAAATAACTGTTGTTTTTGTTGGAAATTGTACAAAATGTTGTCTTTGTATTTGCTGGTCATCTGTTAGCTCCATAATTGAATGAGCGCCTATAGAACTATCTGAAGCTAAGGAGAATACTGAATCCACATCGCTTTCTTCTGACGAATCATCCTTTTTCTTTTGATGCTTGTCGTTCTTGAACAAAAATCTTTTTGCTTTTTTCTTCTTTTCTTTTATTCTCTTTTTCTGTTCTTCTTTTTCTATCCTTCTCTCTATTCTTTCTTTTATTTTTTTATACTCTGGTGATTCGGTGTAAATTGTTGATTTTCCTTTTTCCCTTCCTTTCTTTGACTTCACGCTCGGTTTAGGTGTTGGTAATGGTCTTACCATTGCTGGCGATATTAGTTGTTTTTTTTCTGTACTTTGTAGTAGATTGTTTGTAGATGCCGATTGAATTTCTATACTTGACGTTGGTTTGGGAGTAACTATGCTAGTAGTCTCTAACTGGTCTGATGCCTCGTCATTATTATAATTTGTATCATGTTCTTTTGAAGTTGAAGGACATATGACATCTGGAGAAGAAATGTTTTGACAAGAGATATTTTCTTTCTCTTCATCGGCAAAATTCTATGGATTGGACGGATATATGTGTTTCGTGATTATCCATGACAATTAGAATTTGTTTACCAATTTCTGGTTTTGGATCAAGGTGCTTTTTAATGTGTTGTAGCACATCCAAAAACAGATCGGCCGTCATCCATCCGGATTTATTGCATAATACCAAACTTCCTGGAGGAGTTCCTTTCAAAAAACTGTCTTTAAAGCGAACTCTTGGAAATATGTACACAGGGGGTAAAGCGTTACCGATAGCATTAATAATTCCCATAAAAGTTATTAAGGACCCTCTTTCAACCGAGACTGCTTGGCCGACTTGCTTTTGCCCTAAAGTCGCGATAATCTTCGGTTGTTCTAATACAGTGGTCACACCTGTTTCATCTAGGTTTATAATTCTTACTGGTTCAAATTTGTACGTACAAGATTATCATAAAACTCCATTACGCTTTTTTTATTAAAACCATTAATCCTTGATAAACCGGTATTTTCGGCTTTTCTTAAAGATATTTTTTTTTATGGCGACTCATAAAATTCAGCATCCAGTCTCTGCCGGCTTTTTTATTTTCAGTCCACTCTTTTGGAACTTTTTTATTGTTTTTTATGGCGTACTGATACGCCAAAGACCTGACTTGAAAATAGTTTAGACCATAATGTAATTTGCAACACTGTTGCAGATATTCTACCAACAAAATTTCTTCCGAATTGGTAAAAACCTGCCGGCTGGCATATTTGTTAGAACACTTTTCTTCATTTTCGGCCCCTGAATCTTCTCCTCCTTTTTGTTTAAATTTTTTTAGACGGTATAGTAATGTAGTTATTTTAATAGTATAAACTGTTGCAGCTTGCCGACACGAATATGTACCTCTAAGTATGTCGTTGACTGTATTTTTAATACCATTTTCGTCTATGTCACATATATTTGTTTTTTTCTTATATGTTCTTACCATATTAACAACTAAAACCTAAACAAAATAACAAAAATAAATAAGTGATTTTGTGTTTTTAACGTTAAATATATTATTGTTATTAGTGGGGCAGTTTTGACATATGACAAATCTGCCCCAAGTGACCTATGTTAAAAGTGCCCCATTCACTGTTAAAATGAAATGATGGTAAAAATCAGAAATATTTGCTACCGTTTTTAAGGTTAGGAAAGACAAAAATTATTGAAAATACCGCAATATTATCTAAAATATCAAAACCCACTAAAAAACCAGTTTTAGAACACTTACCTGAATTCAAAAGGCGTTCGAAATTATGTTTATTTAGGAATCATTACGAAAAATATGCATAAAAACCACAAAACTCCTTCAATTGCAACAACATTTATACTGAGTATTGTAATGCTCCCTTACTTTTAGGTGCAATTTTATATATATATAAGTATTGCGCCCTTCTGGTTTGGTAACCCAGCGCGGTTTTACTTTGCCTCGGCTTTGCTCAATCGGGTTTATTTTATAAACGGGGTGTGGTTCGTAGTGATTATTGGATGGGCTTAACACTGTAACCTTAAATAATATTCGTAAAGCATTTTTAACAGGTATATTAAATAAATATTTACAATAAAGAAAATAAGAACGTATTCAACAAAACATGTACATGCGAACTCCCTTGTCCAGGTCCTGGTGTCACTGGGTGCGTAATCGCTTCTGTGAACAAAAATAGTCTTTTTAACTTAATCCTTACCTAAAAGATACAGTTTAGGATACGGTCCTGTATGTACGGTAGCGCGAGTGTTGTTCGATGCAGTGGTTGCTCGAAGCGCCAGCGCATTGAACCCGATTCGTTTGAGAAAATCGATATCGTGTTTGTATGCCAGTAACTCTGAAGCGCTGCAGCAAGGATGTTCTACTCCTGGAAGTAATACACGCGAAATGCTCGTATACGACCTCGATGTATTCGGACAATCTTTCTTTAATTATTACCGGTTTAATGTAGGCAATTAGATTATTTATCTAACTAAATGAATTACTCTCTATACTACTTACTCTATACTAAGGTTAATTATTGATAATTAAACTAGGGAACGAAATACTTAATATTACTTTAAGTGGTTTACGTAAAGATCGAATAATCTACGTACTCTTTAATTTATTTACAAACGTTCTCGCACCAGGTATTTACGATGGTTATATTTATATACAAATTTATACTACAGGTTATGGAGGTATTCCTCTACTAATCAAAGACACCATATGTGGTTATTACGTGTTATCTGTATGCAGTAAGTGTGTGAGTTTCGAGCGGGGTCTCAGTAATTTCCAGAAAACGAAGGCGACGGCCTGTCTTTACTGTATATACTAAGAGAAAGGTCGTAGGTCTTTACAGCCCTGTAACAACCCTTCACCCTCAAGTGGTGACGAGATACGTCGGGATCTACCCTGCGTGCCTCTAGGTGTTTGTGTGCTTTGTAAAACTCCTGGTGCTTAGCCCGGAAGTATTTACGGTCGAGATACGTCGGGATCTACCCTGCGTGCCTCTAGGTGTTTGTGTGCTTTGTAAACTCCTGGTGCTTAGCCCGGAAGTATTTACGGTCTGCAGTGTTTGAATGTGAATTGTCAGAATGTATAACTTTACCACTTACGTGTCTTTCAATCGCGGTATTGAGCTTTAGGTTGCCCGATCGCGAAGGACTCTTCGTCGGTGAACAACAGGTCGGTGTTTACTCTAAGCAGACGGAACGGCGGCGGCTACTGGTTTCTGGAACGGTCAACGGTGGCGGCTGCTGGATATCGGCTTAACGGGAATCTACTTCGATTCTCCTTTCATTATGCGCGTCGCGAGTTTATAAAGGGGTATCGGTGGGCGGCTTCGCGGCTACCGTGCGGGGAATACCGTTACATGATTGGTTAAAATCGTTCTGACGTGCAGAAACTTACGGTTTCTTAGTAATACACGTCAGCAGTGATGAATAAATTATTTGTTGTGCAATATCGCGTAAACTTATGAAATTTTACATACAGGATGGTCCGTGCCTAATTTATTCTAAAACATATAAGTATAAGATGCTGGTTCTTTACAGTATGGTTAGGTATCTGAGCTACCACGTTTATGAAAATTAGACTTGGCCGTTCACTTTTAGGCGGTAATTTTAAACTAGTCAAAACTGCCCCACTGTCAAATGTGCCCCGCACTCCCCTACATGAACTTTATATTTTCTTACCGACTCCATAATAGATGTTTGCATTTTTGGAAAAAGGTCTTCAAGAGCTTTTCAATAATGTGTACATGTCTAGGCTAATAGTTTCCTTAAGCTTCAAAATTTGAAATAATTGTTTTTTTTTTATAGTAGGCTTTGATTACGCATGGCAGCCATCATGAAACAGAAGATTGCCTTGTTTCATAAATAAGCTTATTTAAAAATTGGCATCAAGAATTTCTAGTTTATTATTTTTTATTCTTATTTACTTAACCTAATTATCTAGTTATCTAATAAATAAATAGAACTACAATAGAATAATTGTAACTATGGAACAAAAATGCAATAAATAATATAAAAAAGTTACATAATGAACAAATCTAGTAAACAAATGTCCCAATATCAAATATCATTTCACGTTCGAGTTTTATCAAATTTGTTGTCTCAAACACAAAAGTATAATTCCATACCACACATTATACCCAAATCAGCCTTTCTTCTAAATTATTTGGATTTTCTGTTTCCCAGCTTATTAAATACTCCACAATTCGTACACCGGGTTTCGCCTGTACAATAACCTTTGGATTAAAGGTTCGGTATTTTTTGGCATTTCTTATAAAATATTCACTAAATCTAAATCTATTAAAATCATTTCCGTGAAGACCCTGCACAACACGAGGTTTGTAACTATGTAAACGATGTTGTTTTAGAACTCACAGTAACTAAAAATCTAAAATGTTTCTGGTTAGGTTGGTGTCCTTCCAGAAATTGCTCTTTTTGTGCTTCAGCTTCTGTGTTCCTGTTAGCTTTAAAATAGAGTTCAGTAATATCTAAATTTTCTTCCTTAGAATAATTAAAAGCCATGCTAAGTACTTGAAAAAACAAATAAATTACGCAATTTAAAGACAACTCAGCGATCTGGAATAATGACACGGGGCCTTCTTTTGTTTCATTATGTAATGTAATGTGTAATCAAAGCTTACTATGAAAAAAAACAATAATTTTGAATTGTGCAACTAAAGGAAACTATTAACCTAGATTTGTAATGCATCATTGAAAAGCTCTTGAAGAGCTTTTTCAAAAAATGCAAAACTCAAATATGCGTCGGTAAGAAAAGAAAAAGTTCATGTAAATATCTTGAAAACAAATGAAACTAGAAAATTATTTTTGACTGTATTAAATTCTTCTTATAAAAGTGTCCTAATGTTTTAATCGAAAAAAATAATATCACTCATTTACGAGCTGCCGCCAAAAAATGCACCATTTTGGTTTTTCCCTTTATCTCAATAACCACAAAAGACAAATCAAATCTTAAGGAGGATTTAAATTCTTTAAAACTTTTCTAATTTAACCAACCCTGCAACTAAAACAGTTTCTGAGATCACAATACCTACATATAAGCCAAATTTGGGACACATGATATGAATGTGAACTCATTATTACTAATGAAAGTCGATAATAGTAATTAAAAACGTTAATTTCAACTTTTATTAAATCCTTAAATTCACAAGCTCTCATTATGTAATTACAAAGCTTTATGCATAAAATACAATTTAATTTATTTTACAAAATATACATAAATTACTTAAATAGAAACTATGTAATACTTGTGTACACTAAAACAAACCGCCTTAAGTTTATTGTATGTCTTGGAATTATCCAATTATTATAATAAATATTATAAGACATCATCCCAATATAGTAAATCTGCATTTTTTTTTATTCATATAGATTTTATAAAACCTAGGCACTTTAAAGGCACTATTGTTTTTGTATTGAAAACTATGCGTAAGTACTTTGCGTTTCTACTTCCTATTACATTACTGTAATTTTAATAAACGTGTCACAATCTATACTTATATACATATTTACAAAAAATGTAACTAAATTAAATCAGCAATTTCATAATTGCCCAGATTTTTTTCATTTGTCTCGAAGTTGAAATGGTTAGAAATCTGGTCTACAATTTTTAGGAACACTGTAATATTTTTTACACTTACTGATAGTAGGAATGTTATTTTATACTATATATTTTAAAAAACGAAATGAAAAATTATGGAAGTGATGTTTATTCTTATATACAGGTTGCCTCTATATCTTAAATATATTTTTAAATCGCTCAAAATAGCACAATAAAAATAATATTCACACTTAGGTAACTCAAAATACTCTTCCTTTATAAAAAAAAACAAATTTGGTGATGCTGCTATACGAGACATCCTGTATACCGAGGAACAATAAAATAAATATAGAGACAAAAAAACATAACGTATTTACATATTCCATTAAACGAAATTATTTAAATTTAAATAATTTTAAAGAATTTAACAATTGCCACGTTATATTAATTTAAAAAATAAAACAAAATCAAATTATTAATTAATATCACACTATTAACAAACACAAGTTTGTCCACGTCACTAGGTATGCATAACATCACGAGATCATGTTTATAATCAATATCACGATTAGTTCAAATAAATTTCTTTTGTTACATGTTTACAAAAAAACACTATAACACGTATTAGTCTAGTTTAAATTTAAAAGCTCTTCATAGATACAAAACTCAGTCGTGAGATTTAGAAAATAACAGCCTTGGATGTCCTAAGAATAAATTGTTCATATTACACTGGCCCGTTTTTACACTAACACTGTGAGTACATCAGTACTAGAACTTGTATTTTGTTGTGAAGTCCGCTGCTTATTAACATTAATAACACTTTTACTAAAGTCTTTATGACCTACACTATCATCAAATGCAGCAGTGTTTTTACGAACGTCGGCATTTTGCGCTTTATAAAGCATTATCTGACTATTTCTATGAGTTGGTTTTAGTCCATCACTTACTCTTATATTTTCGTGTAACTTTAAACCATCTTTTAATTTTAAAGCATTATTATCGGCACTTGTGCTAGGGGAAACATGAAGAGTTTTTCTGGAACCAGGGCAATCGGCTTCAGAAATCATTTCAAGCATTTCACTTGAATTTTCATGTGGCAAGAGTGTCGACAATGGCCTTACAATACTAACTTTAGGAATATCAAGTCCACACGCACCCGTACTACTTAAACTTGCCATGCTGCCAACATCATCTTTTAACGGATTTGCATATCTACGTAAATTTTCTTCGTTTTGCAAATTATTTGATTTTTCATCTTCATGATTTCTATGGCAAGGATCTAACGAAGGTGATAGATTAACACCACTAAGTCCTAAATTTCGTCTTCGTTGACGCAGGTACAAAAGTACAGCTACAACTGCTGCACATATACCGATTAGTATAAAACAAATTAGAGCTATTAAGTATTTGTTAGTTGGTGGTTCTTCCGATACTAATGCTGTTTCCACCTTCACTTCAACTATAGATGTTAATGCTAGTAGGGATGTTTGTTTTCGGGAAATCGCTTCACCCAATATTCGAATTCCTTCTAACACACCTTCCGATCCCGACTAAAACAAATTATTCAGTTTGACATATAATTAGAATAAATCATAATTACTTACCAAAGTGACTTCAACAGTATCATTATAGTCAGTTTTTAGATCGCATAATAAAACTAATTCATTTTGGTAATCATTTGCTGCCTCATAATTAGCCAAAAGTCTTCTTAAGTCACCGCATAATCCTTCCACTGTTATACCAAGGGGTAGTTTAATTCGATCTAATAAAAGCGTTAATCGTGCGCAATTATTGCTAAGTACAGCTTGATTAGGCCAACAGCTAGCTGGACTTGGAAGTGAAGGTGGTTTAACTCGTCTGCCACTCTCTAAATCTCTACATTCACCGTACGGAACGCATGGAGGAGTTAAACAAGATTCAGCAGCTGATGGAACACAGACTTGGTTTGAACTGCATATAATATTTTGGGTGTTCGTGCTTCTACAGTTACCAAGCCCACACCAAATTTTAGTGCATTTCACTATTCCGTTGGCACAAATACATGTGTTGCATTGATGTTGCCAAGTCGCATTATTTTCTAAAGTATGACCTTGCCAAACACAGCTTCCGGGGAGTGGCAAATATGTTATATCTTTTACTGCAAGAAAAATGATCAGAAATATGTATTTAGAGGAACAGATAGACTTACGTTCACAAACTTTTCCTCGACGGCCTGGTGGACATATGCATTGAAATTCACCTATACCATCCATGCACGTTCCACCATACCCGCATGGACTCGATGCACAATCGTTAACGTTTATCCTACAGTCGGGCCCTGTAAACCCATTGGCACATTCGCACAAAAACCAATTGACACCATCAATGCACTTTCCACCATTATAACACGGTTGAGGAACGCAATCATTAACGTCTTCTTGACAATGATTTCCAGTAAAACCATCACGACATATACACTGGTAATATTCACCAGTATTAACGCATGTTCCACCATTTTGGCACGGATTTGATCGACATGCTGTTTGTTTAGCAATATGACACGTTGTTCCTTGAAAAACTGTTTATTATTCTTAGTTTAATTAGTGAAAACAGTGCATACCTTCCCAATCTGGTGGGCAACGACATATAAAGGTATTGCCTAAATCTTGACAACTTCCACCGTTTTTGCAGGTTGAGTGATCACAATGACTATCTTTTAACGTACATGTTTTCCCTTTCCAACCATCGCGGCAATGACATTCAAAATCTGCAGTTCTATCACTACAATTACCATTATTGAGGCATGGATTTGGATTGCAATCATCAGCATCTATATTGCATAAAGCCCCTTCCCACCCTTCCTTGCAAATGCATTGAAATGCATTCACTTTGTCCACACACGTACCACCATTTTCGCAAGGATTTACCTTACAATCGTTGATATCTGTAAAATTTATATAATTAGTTACCCTGAAATAAGGCAATGTGAATTTATTACTTTCGTGGCAGTATTTTCCGGTATAACCAGGTTGGCAAGAGCAATGATACCCAACACCTGGAGAGTGAACGCAGTGTCCATGTTCCCCGCAAACACTCGGAGAAGAAATTCGGTTAATTCCCGCTGATACCACGACGCAACTGTCCATACCTAAAAATCATATTTATTAAAAAAGGCCGCTTAATTTCATACAGAGATTTCACAAAAACATAATCGGTAGTTTAATCCATTGTTAGGTATCGGCAGGATGTCATTTAACAGTTTATTACAACATATGGGTATACT
Source organism: Vesta saturnalis (assembly GCA_036346205.1). Taxonomy (NCBI): domain Eukaryota; kingdom Metazoa; phylum Arthropoda; class Insecta; order Coleoptera; family Lampyridae; genus Vesta; species Vesta saturnalis. Next base: position 2,029,869 of record JARFJB010001682.1, on the reverse strand, counting down.
TGTTAATATAAAAACTTTTGATAGCTTGCCATTGACCATAATTGATCTTTCAAATGTTTTTTTTTTTAATTTGTTCTACTAAATGTAAATACATTTTTTTACAAAGTGAGACAAGAACTAGATTAGTTTCATTTGGAGCTCAGCAGGGTATCATTGGCCCCCTGTGGTATACCCCCACTTTTAAAAGTTAAATTACGTACACGTAGGCCATTCACTTATTACCATAAAGCTTAGTTAATTCAATCGCTTGTTAAAGTTTAAAAATTTTTTAAGTAGTTGAGTAATTTTTACGCTCGAAATCTAATTTTATTAAATTATGATTATAAATGCTTACCATCACCGCATGGAGGATTATCACAAACTAATTTTGGAAGACTACAGTTTTTCCCTTGCCACCTTTCAGGACAATGGCAGTAATAGTCTGCTTGGGTATTAAAGCAGGGTGCGTCATTTTCGCAGGGATCTGGACTGCAATGATCGTAATCATTCTGGAAAAAAAAACTAGTATTAGTATTATATTTAGTATTTCTATAAATGTAATTCTTGATGGGTAAACTATTATTTAAGTAGGTGATAAAATACGCAAAGGGGTTTATATAATGGATACTGCAATAGTATATCCTTGTATGTTTCATCGTAGCTAAGAGAAAGGGCAGAAGTCATTGTCTAGAGATCTTGACAAAATAGAATTGGCACCACCGCAAAGGGGTTTATAAAATGGCGCTTTCCGGTCACCTGTCCCTTAGATAAGGAAAGAGACAGGACACGTAATATTCCAATTCTGCCTGTTACCGCTTAGCACATAACCGTGTAGCACAGTGGCGTAGCAGGAAATGACTAGTAGAAACAAAGGTCCTATTAAACTATGTTCATTGTTCACATAGGTACTGATTAATGTCATTCCATCACATTTTAAATGTATTTTGATTACGCAATTTTATATTATGTCAATTATCTCATTTTACTTAAAAGTACCACTTCGAACACAATTCCACAGACAAGTATGAAACGCCACTGCTATATTGGCATAATACTACAAAATAAATTAACATAATAGTAAAGATTTCAATGAAAATTATTGAAATAACAAATGAAATGAGGTTTGATACTTGCGTATGTTTAGTATGTACAACATATCAATGGGACACAGTTCAAATCACTTTCAAACAATAAAAAATTTCAGTTATTTACTGACAGTATGACTATGCATTTTTAATAATTACCTATGAAAAGATATTCCTGGGTCTTTTTTATCGCTGTAACTTTTACAGCCAAACGCACAACAGTTCACCATTATTAAGAATTCACAATACACTTCATTAACAAAATGTTTGGGTAAAAAAACACTTAACCGTGTTAACAAGTTTGCGTAGTAAAAATTCCAGAAGCACGGTTAAATTCACTGAGCCGCAAACTTTTGGATAAATCATTTTTTCTCATGCAGCAATTGGGCGCTTTTGTAGGAAAGAAGATATTGCAAAATCAAATTGACACAGCTAACTTCAGAACCGTGAACATCTACATATATTAATTTCCTCTTATGCAATAATTATGCGCCAATTATGCGTCTTTTGCGCCGCCACAATAAAATTTTGCGCCCCCATAATTATTGCAAACTTTAATTGACAGCCTTATGAATACGAATTTTACGCCCTATAGGAAACTAGTTGTTATAAGAACTACATCGACCCGGCTAACTTCATACAGCCATTACCTTCCTCATAAATAAATTCTTGCTTACGCTGTACTTAGCGCCAACTGTGCACCGCTAAAATACAATTTGGCGCTCCCATAAGAAATAAATAGATTACATCCACAAGGTTAATTTCACAGCTGTGGACTTCTGAGTAAATTAATTTTTTTGCACGATCATTAGGCACCAATTATACTCCTTTAAAATTAAAGTTCACGACTGTGAAGTTTGCCCTGTCAACGTAATTTTTACAATCACTTGTATCCTATAAGGGTGCAAAATGCGAAAGTTACTGGCTGTAAACTTAGCGTCTTGTAATTTGTACAAGAAGTTGTGTCTTATATGGGCACAAAATTTAAGCTTAACGCAAAAAGGAGCACAATAGGTGCCTAATTATCGCGCAAGAAAAGATTAATGTATTCATAAGACTTGTTGATGTACTTTTTCCAATAACTTGTTCCTTATGTCGGTGCAAAATTTTAGCGGCACAAAACGGCGCATAATTGGCGCCTAATTATTACATAAGAAAAAATTGATTTATTCAAAACTTCAGGGATGTGAAATTAGGCGTGTCGATGTAATTTTTGTAATAACTTCCTGTGGGGCGTAAAATTATATTTTAACTGAGAATATACAGAAGTTCACACCCGTGAATTTAGCCGTGCTGATGTAATTTTTGACAATAACTTATTCCTTACAAGGGCGCAAAATTTAACTGTAACGACGCAAAGCGGAGGATAAGTGCCTAACTATCCCGCAAGAAAAGATTAATTTATTCATAAGGCTACGAAGTTACCCTTGTCGGTGTAATTTTTACAATAACTTATTTCCTATGAGGGTGCAAAATTTTATTTTAGTGGCGCAAAACCGCCCATAGTTGCGCCTAATCACTAAATAAGAAAAAAATCATTTATTGAGAAGTTCAGGGGTGTGAAGTTAGTTAGCCGTGTCGATGTAACTTTTACAATAACTTATGTTTATGTGGGGGCATAAAATTTTATTTTAGGTGCACAAAACAGCGCATAATTGGGGCCTAATTACTAAATAAAAAAGTGATTTATGCAGAAGTTCACGGCTGTGAAGTTAGCCGTGTTGATGCGATAAGATATTTCCTATTGGGGAGCAAAACTTAATTTGGCGCCACGTTATTCCAAATTGACCCGGCTATCTTCGCACACATTTCAAAGAATGAACAACGCAAGTGTAGGCGCAACCCTGAAACATGTATACTTGAACGCAATCATACAAAGAACAGTGATTATAAGTAACAGAAGAGGAACGATAAAACTCGATGGAAAACTAAGGAATCAGAATCTGAGAAGATGGGGTAAAAATGAACCTGAGCAACACTAAAGTTATGATACACGCCTCACCATATTGAAATCATTAATGACAGAATCGGTACCAGTCGTTAGTGCTTGATTAGTGGTTCTTGGTGCTTTATGTCTTGCATCAGAAAAACCGGGCGTTTCCAAAAAATAAACACCCCTAGGCTATGCTCTCGTCCGATCGTTTTCAAAAGCATTAACAACCGGTCGGGAGCCAATAGCTACTGCTCCGTTAATGCTTCTTGGTGCCTTACGTCTTACATCCACAAAAGCGGTCGTTTCTAAAAAAGATACCCCATGTGCGGTTCTGACATCACACCATCATTGAAAGCACTAACCACAGGTACGATATCAATAGTTAGTGGTTAGTTAGTACTTTACGCCTTGAATTATCAAAACCAGCCGTTCCCAAGAAATGAAGATCATCTTGCGCAGTCCTCACGTCTCGCCATTACTCAAATCACTAACGACTGATTCGGTACGGTTTCCAAGGAATAAATGTGACTTTCCACACTTATTGAAAGCACTAAATTTATTTTTTCGATTTTTTAAATTAATGTGTGCATATTACACAATACCTAGTTATTGTAAGTTCACCAATTTGACGGACCGTTAGATGGCTTAAATTTGTACAGGATCAATATTACTACTATTGTCATAGCTATTAAAATTCGTTCGCTTGAATTATTGTACCTGATAAGGAAACAACCGAGACGACTCGATCTGGGCTGTGAACACTCCCCGTGCCCAAAGACCTATGTACACCAAATTACATTAAATCTGGTTTATCTGTTTCTGATTTTATGTCCCAAACAAAAAAATAGCTAATGTAAAACCACTTCCCGTACCCAAAAGTCCATGCACACCAATTTACATTAAAACTGGCTAACATGCTTCTGATTTTATCCTCTAACCTTTTTCGGATAAAAAATAGATAACGGAAAAACACTCTCCGTGTCCAAAGGCCACTATACCAATTTTTATTAAAATTGGACCATACTAGGTATTGCATATAATGTACCACCTAAATTTAAAATCTCAAAAAAGTAAAGTGGTAATTAGTGCTTTCCATAACAGTGGGACGTCAGCACCTCACAAAAGGATATCCATTTCTTCGATAACGTAAGGGTATAAAGTACAAAAAAGCACAAATCTGGTAGCTAGTGCTTTCAATAATGGTGGAATGTTGCACAAAGAGTTACCTATTTCTTGGAAACAGCCAGTTTTGCTGATACAAGGAATAAAGCACAAAGAAACGCTAGTGATTGACACCCGTTCGGTCGTTAGTGATTTTAATAATGATGGGATGGCAGCAGCGAACTATGTGGTATCTATTTCTTAGAAACGGTTGGTTTCGCTTATGCAAAGTATAAAGTACTCAAAAGCACTAACGATTAGAACCTCATAGGGAGGCATCTTCTTGGAAACGGTCAGGTTTTCAGATGTAAGGTATAAAGGGTTACGAAGCTCTAACGAGGCACTGATGGTTGGCCTCAGTTCGGTCGTTAGTGCTTTCAATAATGGTGGGACGCCAACACTGCACAAGAAGATATCTACTTGGAAAAAGCTAGTTTTGCGAATGGAAGGTATAAAGCGTTAGGAAGCACTAATAGTTGCTACTGAATCGGTCCTTAGTGATTTTATTAATAGTGGGACGTCAACACCGTACTGCGAGGTATCTATTTCTTAGACAAGCTGGTTTCGCTGATGCTAAAGTATAAAGCAGTAAGAAGCACTAACGATAAGCACGGGTGCAGTTGTTAGTGCTTTTAATAATGGTGAAACATTAGCGCACAAGAAATTATTTACTTCTTGCAAACCGTCGGTTTTCCTTTTTCAAGGTATAAAGCGTTAAGAAGCACTAATGATTGGCACCAAACCGGTCGTTAGTGCATTTGATATCGATGAGGTATCTATTTCTTGGAAACGACCGTTTTTGCCGATGTAAGGTATAAAGCACTAAGAAGCACTAACGATTAGCACCGGTCCGGTCCTTAGTGCTTTCAATAATGGTAGGGCGTCAACGCTCCACAAAGAGGTACCTACTTCTTGTAAACGGTCGGTTAAGCAGCACTAACGTTGGCACCGATCCAGTCCTTTGTGCTTTTAATAACGCTGGGACATCAGCACTGCTCAAGGGGTCTCTGTTCGTTTCGCTGCTGCAAGGTTTAAAGCACTAACGATTGGTACTAGTCCTATCGTTAGCGCTTTCATAGACGTCAGATCTGACTACAAATAAAGTAAATTTTCTTGGTTGAATTTTTTCAATATCCCTAGATTGACTAACGCGTTTTATAATATGAGTGCATATTGTTATGGAACAGCCCTTCCACCATTCCTGGTATGTTGGTTGCCTACGCCACAGTAAATGTATATTTTTTATATGAATGGTTTTACATACATTTTGTAAGGTTTCGAATAAAAGGAATGGTGACTGTTATATTGGAAAAACAAATTAAACTATAATGAACACAGGTAGGCCCACTACAAACCCATAATAAAAGTAAAAAAAGCAATTCCTCATTGTACTACTACTCTTCCACGTCTTGAAAAAGGAAAAAACAAAAACCAGTAAAAACACTATTTTTAAATGCAAATGTATGATTTTTTATGCAAGACAAAATTTTAATTTCCTTTTTAGTAGAGATCATTGGGGGTATCACAAAAGAGCGATGCTATTTAAAATTTCATATTTTATTTGCAAGTTGTTAGGTCGAGATTTCTGTACAGAAGCAATAGCGAGGTGTTAATAATAGCTTTGCAATTGAATTACAGACCAATTTTATGTGTTTCTATTTCAATTTAAGAGTATAACAAAGGATTATTTATTGACACCCTTTGGTGTAGATCGTTTACATTTTCATAGCTAATAGTATTTTAATAAATTTAAAGTAGATATTTATTCATGGTAACGCCTACAGCCAACTTAGATCACTTGATCATTCAGTAGACACATACTTAAGGGGGACCTTTAGAAGAGTAGTTCAACAGGAAAATAGCCCGCAGAAGTGTCTACAAGAGACGCCCTAACACTTGGCAGCTGTCATTTAAACAACTTTATTGAAATGTGGTCAATTATCGTGCTAAATGTCCCTAAAGGCGTATATGTCTGCAGTTATTACCTACTTATTCGCACTTTAATGATCTACCCGCAAGAAATACGTAAATGAACATTATTACTAATCGCTGTAATGCGTTTGTATAAGTTAATTTTTTATAAATCTGACGCACATAATTGAAATATAATTTACCTCACACTCGTGTCCTGTAAATCCAACTGGGCAAATACATCTGTATTCATTGACTTGATCAACACACTCTCCTCCATTTTTACACGGATTGGACGCGCAGTCATCTATATCAGTTGCACAATCGCGCCCTGAAAACAGAAAAAAGAAGTGGATAAAATTTTTTTTGTTGATAATCGAAAATTGATTTTATATCGGCAAGTCTGTTTTTAACGAGGTCGGCGTACTTTACGATTATAGATCAGAACAAGATAAGTGTTCTTTCTTCAGATGCGAATTTACAATGATTCGTGTAAGTATCTGAATCGTTCTGAAATTCTTCGTGCGAAACGTGGAATAAGAATGTGTCATTAAAACCGTAGTTGACGTGCGAATGTTATCATAAAATACTTGTACAGCATCTACCCTTTACTTAACATTTATAATTCTCTTCTATTACTATTAAGGTATCGTTAAAAGATACTATACGGTTTTGTAAGAGCGTTAAAATAATCAAGTAGTTCACGATTTCACATAAAACTGAAAATTATACAATTATTCATGCTCCTTCCGACTTTTAATATTTAGCACGTGGGATTATAGAATTTTTCTTCGGAATTTACCTGTAAAGCCAGGTAGACAGGCACAGTGGTAGTCGTTAACTAGATCGATGCATGTTGCGCCATGCTGACATTGCCCCACACAATCATTGATGTTTTGATCACAATTTTTTCCCATCCACCCAACTCGGCATTTACAATGATAATCACCCACAAGATTAGTGCACGAAAGCGCATTAACGCATGGATTTGTCAAACATTCATCAGCATCTGAAAGAATAAAGAATTAATAATTACTCAACCAGATAATGAATAATATCGTACCAAATTGACAAACATTTCCTTCCCACGCTGCTGGACACTTGCAAGAAAACGCATCTTCTAGATCAATGCAACTTCCACCATTTTGACATGGAGCAGAAGCGCATTCATCCACATCTGAAAATAAAAATAAAATAAGTTTCTCTTCACACTCTCATCATTATAAAATACTGTATAAGGTCATATAATTATTCATCCAGGAAGTTCAATTGCAGCAAATCGTTATGTCTTACTTGTTAACCAAAAAAAATTCTATAAATAAATCAGTTTTGCCTATTAAACCAATTCTCGCAAGATCAGGTAAAGAGAATGAGAACAAAAACTAGTTTTTTTTTAATACACAACATGGAATTCTTCACAAGAAATCATCAAGTGCCAAGTTAAAGAGTCATCTTCCTTTTTTTAGTTAAGATGTCAACTCACTAAGTTATTAATTGCTTTGCTGTCTAAAATGACAATTAAAATTAAATGGCTGATTTGTCAGTTCTAGTTTTAGAACGCGACATTGACCGATTTTATCGAAACTAATTAAATTAAATAAATGAATAATAGTAAATATATTAAAACTATGAGCAAAGCTCTAGTAGTTTTTAGCAAATGATTTTACAATTACCATTATACAATTATCTTGAAGCTGTCAAAATAGATTTACACTTTAGCTGATTCGTCAAGATGGTGGTCAGTTCAAAATTAACACTAGTTTTTGTTTGTTAAATGCCGTTTCTCTTATTTCTTAGAAATTACATAAAATTAACTTTTTTTCTGCTTAATTTTTTACTTTCTCTAAAATACAGTAACCTTCATTAGTCAAAATTCTAAGTAGTAATTAAAATCATGTCACTGAAATGAAAATTGGTTGTCTAGCAATCGTAGCAATCAAATAATCATAATTAGATTAAAAAAGGCTAATGTTTTAAATAAAATATAATTCCACAACTTATTTTACATAATTATTTATTTCGTAACGCGTTTCAATACATGCACCATTACCAAAAGAAAATGTATAAGTAAAATAATAACAAGTAGTTGTGAACAAAGTCATAAGGTGATTAATATACTATTAGATGTTTGGGATAATTTGATTTGTCTGTGTGTTTATGTTTGTGACATCTTGTATCTATTATCAAAGTGCCTAAATGTGTAATTGACATGTACTTATTTTCTGTCGGTTCTGTGTTAATTAGGTAAAGGTTTTTGATAGATAATTTCTTGATTTTTAATTAAAGTGTCGATTATATTTTAAATATAACCATTTGTTTGTGCAATTTGTTTTAATGGTAATGACATTGTTCTATGTACTAATGATCTAATTGCAGCTAACTTATGTGTTGTATGGTAACATGAATAGTTTGCAATTGTAATGTCCCTATGTGTAGGTTTTCTGAAATTTTATATAAAATACATAATACAGAATTTGATATGTTTAACAATAACATTAGACAAACTGTCGGTTATATCAAACATAAAAATACATCACACAAACAAATAAAATTCTAAAACTTATCCAAAAACAGCACTATCAACACAGAAAAGACATAAATCAGTTCCTACAATACCTACAATTTTCACACAAATAGTCAAATGTTCAATTTAATAATAAAGAATTACAATTCCTTAACAGATGTTTTAAGTATTGCCTTTGTCCTAGATTCACTAACAAAATTAAAGAGATTTTTAACTGTAGAATACAAAACAAAATAATTTTACCAAATTTCAAATTTACTTAAAAAGTTTTCATTGAAAAAGAACAAAACTTACAACAAATCATACAATTAGTTAAAAATAAAATTAACAAAAATATTCTAACTTTTGTATTATAAGTGTTTTGTAACTGTGGTCTAATAGTAGTTGAGTTGCCTATTTCCACAGTTTTGGCTCATATAACGCGACGTTTCGGACATGATTTTTTATAAATATGAACCTAATAATTTCATATAGATAAAAGATTCTCCCGAATGGGATTCGAACCCATATCCTCTCGTTGACTAAACGAGTGCTCTACCAACTGAGCTACAGGGGTTATAAATTCCATTAGATAGAAACTTAATATGTATATAATTTATTAACAGGATATTGTATTAACTGACATGGTAACAGTTACTATGTGTACTATAGTCATGTGGCCCGAATATTGCTAAGGTTTCACACACGACAATTACGTAACTGATTGCTTAATAATAATTGCAATCATGAAATTTTAAATAGTAATTCTTGGATAATTTTAATGAATTAGCATTCATGATTTTTTTATAAACATAAAATTGAAAATTTTATGGAAATAAAAGATTCCCTCGATTGGGATTCGAACCCAAATCCTCTCATTGACTAGACTATTTAAAACTTGCTTATAGCAATCATTAAACAATCAGTTACGTACTTCTCGTGTATGCAACCTTAGCTATATGCGGGCTGTATGGCAATAGTACACATCGTAACATGTCCCAATTGATATTCTGCACATATTTTACACAAACGCACACTAAAACACTTTCACCAGCTACTTGGAAACGACGTACAGGGAGCCTACAGATCGATAACGACTCGTCGACCGCAATTAGACCATATTTCGGTCGCCCAGCTTCGTAAATTAACAAAACAATACGTAAAACCGCGAGTATTACCGTTCAATCTCGCTTAACGTAATTAACCGCTTAAAATCAATTCTTTTAAAATAGTACCTACTTCTTATTGGAAGCCCTGCTACCGCTTGAACACCGGCTTGTTCATCGCGAGATAACTACTATACCTCCCCAAAGAAGTCGCGATAACCCAGGATTAAAGAAGTAATCCTTCTTCAATAATCGCGTACATCTAAACCTTTGGTTTATCCCGTACCTGATAAACAATCCTGAAACTAAAGGTTCCTGAAGGTTTGCTATACCTTATCATTATTAACGCCGCACCCAGGAAGAGGCATTCCGGGTAGCTGCTACTGTCGCTATCTCGACTAGACGCGCCGAGCGCTCACAACAGTATTAGTTAATAATATAAATGTAATGTAGTTAATAGTATAATGTAATAATATAATGTAAATAATAGTTAGATTCGTCTTAATTTTCATTTGTCAAAGTTAGACTTAAAAATTGCATTTACACGATATAAAATACGAATTCTTTTATAAAATATAAAGTATAAAACAGTATTTTCAAAAGTATTCTGTCTGACCGCGAAGCAGGTATATAGAAATCATTCGCCTTGTTTCTTATCGTCACAACGCTAAATCCCGTTATCATAACCGTATAAAACTAGTTGCTTCCACTGGGAACTACCAGACAGGTCCTGACTTTAAACAGAATATTTTAAACTAAATCAAATTTCCTTTTTTATTGCAGTATATATATATATATATATATATATATATATATATATATATATATATTAAGATCAGTTCTTTTAGGGTGTGTAAACACATACTTGATTTCAACCGCAAACGTAACGAGAGGGATACGCTATCGGTCGAACCTGCCTACTGCTGCTGAACGCAGTCGACTCCTAGGAGAATCTTCCAACCCCCATTGTACTTGTAATATCTATTTAGTTGTGTTATATCAGCATCCGATTTATTTTAATTTATTCTTATGTAAATATTTAAGTTAGTATTAAGTGTGAATATTAGTGAACATCAGTGATCAACCCCAACAAACGAACCACTCCTCTTTTTATTGTATACAAACCGATTTGAGCTATAACCGTAGCAAAAAAAGTTAAACTTAAATTACAAAGTAAGCAAAATCAGCTTACAGTGCGTATACTATATTTGCTGCTTATACTTCGTATTTTGTCAGAAGTACCTGGTATATATGGCATTAACGCTGTATATTTATTATTTAATGTAACACAAAATACGAAGCAGCAAGATACGCACTGCCTTCAAATCGACGAGGACGCTCAGGGTAACACTAATTAAAACCAAACCACCCGAATGCGAATATGACAGACCACACATAGGACAGAGCAGTAGACCACTCAGTGAAAATTCAGGTGCACAATAACATCCGCAAAAGCGAAACAGAAAGATCAAGGATTGCCGAACAAGTTCAAAACGAAGACCACCGAATCCAATGGGATAAAATACGGACAAGTGGTAAAGAACGAGATTACAACTCGCCGGAAAATAAAATAAGCCACGTACATCGCACTGGCAGAAAATCCGATAAGCCAATCTAGTGTAGAAATGAAACTCATATGGAGCTCAGAGGCTAAGCCAATTGTCGAAGCAGAGTCCGCTTCCGAAACGTCGCGATACAAAAGCAAAAAAAAGAGGAAACTATGGAAACCATGGAATGAATTCACAAGCACCAAAACCATATGGCCTCATAGAAACTCTCAAACTAACCATGCCCATTAGATCAGTAGTTTCTTACGTCCAAGCACCTAATCATCTCTTGGCAAATAAACTATACCACACAACCAACTAACAATCTAAAGTACAAATCAATACATTCTATTAAGAATTTTATACAACTAATTAACAAATTACAAAACTTAAAATAACCATAAGTTTTGATGTTACTAGTATGTTTCCTAAGATACCCCCTCAAGAACGTATGCGTTTATTAAATATTTTTTTTAATTTAATAATAATGTTGAATTAGTTACCAGAATAGAGTTAACTCAATTATTTGATCTCTGGGTTAATCAAAACTATTTCACATCCAATATTAGCAACAGAAAAATGGTTTACCTATGGGCAGTCCAAGTTTGCCCATTTTAACTAATATCTTTAGGAGTAATGTAGAAGAACAAAATTTGAATTAAATGTTTCTGATAAGATTGTAATTTGATTTCGTTATGATAATGATGTTCTAATTTTATTTCATGAGTTCATCACATTTTATTGGTGTTCTTAATTAATATTAACACTTACATCCTAACATACATTTTACTTACAAAATAAAGTAATTAATTTTCTAGATTTAAACATAAAAATTAATATAGCGAACAAGTTTCAGTTCTCCATATTCAGAAAACCTACACATACGTTTCATGTCACCATAAAACACATAAGTTACAGAGCAATATCCTATTAAAGAAAACAAAATTCAATAAAGAAATGTCAATTATAAAACGAACTGCACAAGCAAATGGTTACATTTCAAACATAATCCTGAAAAGAATGGACCATACTGCAGCGGCACTTTCTCTGGATTAAAATATACCTATTTAAGTAAACTTACCTTAATTCCAAGTTGCTCCCTTAAGGACATACGAGCCTTTAAATATTTATTTTGTTTTCTACTTTTTTACATTAACTCATTTATTTTTTGAGCTATTTAATTGATTTTTGCATTAACTGTACATGTCTGTGAAATCAGTTTTTGTGTAAAGTATAGAGAGCGCTTGCAGCAACCTACATGTTACATTCTCGTTGTCATATTTTTTTGGTATGTGAAAAATTTGACATAATGAGTAACTTTTTAAAAATTTCATAAAAATAGCTTTATTAAAGGTATACTTGTTGAAAGTCGCTAAACATTTCCATTTCCAAGAAAAATGTATTTAGAATTCTTGCTACAACTTATTTTCTATTGGAGTACAACATTTAACCTCAACAGCTCATAATTACTACGTAAAAATGTATTTAATAGCTGCGTGAAGTTAACAGTGTCAAATTTACAACTAGTGTTCTACAGAGGCGCAAAATTTTATTTTAACGGTTCAAAATAACACCTAATTAGCACCTAATTGCGACATAAAAAATTGATGCAGACGTTCCCGATTATGTTGTTAGTCGAGACCGACTTGATGTGCGGTGGCACGTAAATACATTTACATGGGTATACTGTTTGTGATGAAACATCGTTAGCCAGCACACCAATCAAGGTTTCTGTGTCGAGTATGAAGTTCCGTGTATTGTTTAATTTCATTACACAGTTTTAAGGTTAGTAAATTTTGAGATGCTACAATTATTGCTAACTCGGGCTTTTCTTTAATTAGAATATCTTCCATTTTCCGGTATTCGTTCAGATTATCTTCATACGTCTTTCTATTTTTCTTCTTAATTGTTAATCATGTATTTCTCAATGCGTTTCAATACAGCAAGTATCATCAAGAGAGAAAAATAATAAGTAGCTATTGCAACAAATCATTAAGGTAAAACAGCAAACTTGATGTAAATTATAATTCTATACTTAAAATTTCTGTTAAAGATCCACCTGTTCGTTCTTTAAAAGTACTATTTGGCATAGCTTGATTTGTTTACGTGTTTTATATTTGTAACATCTAATGTGTTCTTTTTATCTAATATCTAAGTTGGTAAGTGTTTGACCAATATAAACGGAATATAGAATCTGGGGTTCAATTTATAAATACCTGACCTCAAAATGTCGTTAGTTGAATCTTTGGCATTAAGTAAACATTTAAAGACATTGTATTTTTTGTATTATGTGAGTAACTTTTTCTGGTATCTTTCCAAAATATGTATCTATTTTCTGTCGGTTTTATGTTAACTGGATACATTTTTTTGCTGCATCATTTTTACTCTCGATTTTTAACTAAAGTGTCGGTTATTTTTGAAATTCAACCATTTGCTTGTGCAATTTGTTCTATACTTGATATTTCTTTATTGAAATTTGTTTGGTTTAATGGTATTGGTATGGTTCGAGGTACTAATTATCAATATCCAGCTAACTTATGGGTTTTGTGGTGACATCGGTTTGGAATTGTAATGTCTACATATGTAGGTTTCCTGAGTTTGGAGAACTCCAACCTGTTCCGTGTATTAATGTTTATGTTTAAATCTAGAAAATTATTATCTATATTTAGTTCTTTCTCTAGTGGAAATTTTATGTTAGGATGTAAATTGTTAATATTAATTAACAACTCGCCAATAAAGTATGATGAACGATCAAAGCATGCTAAAATATCATCCATATAACGAAACCTAAATACAATCTTATCAGAATCATTTAACTCAAAAATGTGTCCTCCTAAATTATCCATAAAGGTATTATCCAAAATGGGCGAAATTGGCATTCCCATACGTAAACCAGTTTCGGAAAATGCATCTTATATTGAATGTGAAGTACATTTGATTAACACAGATTCAATAATTGATTATTGTTAATTATTATAACCAATTCAACATTATTATTTAATACTTACGCAATGTTACAAGTATATTATGTTTTGACAGAGTGATTTGTACTTTAAATTGTTAGTTATTATAGGGTTAGTTTATTTGCTACAATGTGATTAGGTGTTTGGGTGTTAGAAACTACTGGTCTAATGGGCATATTAGATTTGTGGATTTTTATAAGAATGTATAGTGTTAACGCTTGTTAGTTCTTGTTTAAAATTTGTTTTTTCTCTGAATATGTAAAGCAGATAGTGCGTCACATTTTTTTGTAGGATCTCTATTTAAAATTTCTGAATTTTTGTTAATAATATCTCTCCAAATAATTACTAAAGCATTACCTTTATCTGCTTTAACAGAAATTAGACTATTTTTGTTACTTTTATTCTTTAACTTATTACTGACTATTTTACTTATATATTTTCTTCCGATAGTGATACACATTTATTTGAAACGCGTTGAGAAATAAATAATTATATAAAATAAATTGTAGAATTATATTTTATGTAAAACATTAGTGCTATTCATTAATTATTACCTAAGATAAACGTCTTATTTAATTAAAAATAGGAGAAACTAATACACATGGTCACGTCAATTAAACAAAAATCAATTTGGAATTTGTATAAAACTGCAGGTTATTGACCTTTATTAAATTATTGCATTAAAAATAATTTAAAAAGTGTAAACCAAGCGACACCTGGTACAATTAATTTGGATCAGAGACTCAGATATGTACCTTAAAAAAATTTGGAATCAAGCAAATTCTTTGTGTTCATCTACTTTTGATAATTTCCACATTATATTAACTTACTTAGCTTTATTATGATCTGTCACTATTAATAAAATAAAAAGGAATGCAGTTAATGGCATTCCTCAAGACA
The DNA here is from genome assembly GCA_036346205.1 of Vesta saturnalis. NCBI lineage: Eukaryota > Metazoa > Arthropoda > Insecta > Coleoptera > Lampyridae > Vesta > Vesta saturnalis. Next base: position 2,014,781 of record JARFJB010001682.1, on the reverse strand, counting down.
CTAACTTTGGTCCTTTATTGTCTCAATTAACGAATTCCATAATTAGATACTTCATATTTTATGATATATAAAAATGTAAATTTTTTACAATTAATTCAATTAAAAATAAGTAAATTTAATGATAAATATCGTGTAAAGTATGAGAATAAAATATCATTATCCCTAGAAATCGTAAATTATCTTAATATTCCCTGCTGCTTATAAATTTGCATAAAAACTAAGCTGTTATACAATTTATATATAAAAAGTTTACCTTGTTTTATGGTGTTTTAATTTCTTACCAAAAATTTCATAATAAAATTTTGTCTTTGTGTTTTGAAACGGCTTGGTTTAATAAATAACCGCGGCCATCGTTCTTTTAGGTTCTGTTTTATACCTAATTTTGTTTTTATTAGTTAGTTAACTAAGAAAATTAAAATACCAAGCATAAAAGTCTAGAATGTTAACATAAATCTCTCACCTACTATCTAAAGTAGGCTACGCTAAGTTTATATACTAACAGGAGAGTGAACTCTTAAAAAGATAATTTAGGGCTTTGTTTCATAACCGAAAACCACTTCACTTATTTTAAAACTTGATAGATCTAATACGGGAGTTTAACAAAAAGCTTCTTAAACGATAAGTTATCGTGTGAATCGTGGAAATTTTCTTGAAGTAATTAAAGTAACGTCCATTTTTTTTGGAGGGCACTACAGGGGGCCAAAACGTTTCTAATAAGCTAAAAATTAACGGTATTGGTATCGTTGATGTTTGATGGATTAATAATTAAGTGACGTTTTTATAAAGTTATTTTCAGTTTCAAAAATGAATATCTTAATTTTATTGCGTATATAATGAAAAAAAAGGTTAAAAGAAGATAATTCGTTGTTAAGGTACCGCCTCTTGGTAACTTGCCATTAAAACCTTAAAGGTCAGTTATTTTCTAAGAATCTAAATTAATTGAGTTTTTTCATGACGGGCTAAAACGTTTTCTACCGGCAACCATAATGAATCTTGTCCCGACTTCTTCAGTAAGTAGTAGTTATCTACTGTTGGAGCCACTATATTTGTTAAAATGTTTAATTTAGTTTTTTCCATTTTTTAAATTTAATATCTAGCTACAAACCACGACAATATAAATTAAAAGAAATTGAGTTTTTTTTTAACAAACGTATGAGCTCACAAACACAGGTAAAGCTGTAGAGATTTCGATGCTAGATCACGAAACAAACCCGCTGCCAGTTGAATATAAATATAAAATTGATTGGTGCTCAATAAAGTAATAGATTTTTAATATAGTTAAATAGATGAGAAGCGTAAAAGTATGTTATTTAACGCTTTAAATAACACTTTTTGCAGACTGAAAAACTAAATAAAATTGTTAAGCTGACTAAGCATATAACTAATTGAAAAATATTTCTTTGTGGTAAAATTCAATGCTCAAACGAAGACAAATTACAAAGCGATAACATGCATGGTAAAGGAACTGGAATGCAAAACTTTTCAATTAAAAATTAATGTAGGTGGTTATGGAGTTATTTCTTCGTAGGCTGAAACATTTCAGATGGATTTATTAAAATTTAAGTACAATAAAATAGGAATTTGAAGAACTAACTATAGCTATTAAAATTATACTTACAGCCATTATTTAGCGAAATAGAAGCTTCGAAAACAGGTACAATTTGTATATAAATGATAATTACCAATATTTACATAAAAACTGTATACCTATAATAATCTTACTAACAGATTTCAACATAAGGCTGAAGAAATTATACTTTAGAGCGCAAACTGTATGCATTAAGTATAAGACACACTATTTTATTTATTAGTAACAAAATAAATCAGTACATGTCCAGATTCTGGTGCACAAAAATGAAGTACATTTCCATAAATATATTTACTAGAGGTGTAGCATTTTCTGCGTATAGAAAATACATTTACCTCACCTTTTCTATTTACTTATTAACCATCATAAAGTTAAATGACATTTGCATTTCCTCATTTTTCTTAAATCGTTTAATTCTAATGAAGAAAGGTATAGTTATAAAGCTTTACGTAGCAATAACTAACATTGAATTAAGACATTAGAAAATGTAAGTGAGTATGTATCACCACGACCTCACCTAATTCATTAACATATTCTTGCGATTAAATAGTGCAATTCGAATTCATCATGCTTTTACAATAAAGATAAATCGGTCTTTACTGAACTCCATATTCGTTTTACCGTATCTAACTATTCTATATATAGTATAAGTACTGATACGTATATTAGGCGAAACTAATAAAAATAGACATTATTCTATTAGAACGATAATCGATCAAAACTTCATTATCCCAAATCTGCATGAAAGAAAAAAACATTGCTTTTCTATAAAACTTTATCTCTTTTACAATATTTTGGTAAAAAAATATATATCAAGTGAACATGTTTCTGTACCGATAAAAAAAATTGGTATATGCACAATGCAATTATACCAAATCATCACAGTCTTAATTAACAATGTTACATGTTTTTATACCTACTTGTAGTGTAGCGGCGCCAGGGTTAAGCACGAAAACTCTTCTATACACAATTTGAGAATAACTGCAATTAATTTATTCATGTACAAATTTGTTTATGGAATAAGTAACATGATATAATGCCATCTGCCCTAAACACTAAAATTTAAATTTTATGGACTTACAATTACAATTACAATGATAATCGATCATAAATTAAAAATCCCAAATCTGGATTATAAATAAAACGTAGCTTTTCTGTAACACGTTTATTTTTTATAACATTTTAAATGAAAGAAAGCGTTATCAAGCGAACACGTCTCTACGGATAAAAATGCACAATATAATTACACTAAATGGTCAGTCTTAATGTAAAGAATGTTATATAGTTGAAAAATCTGGAACACTGGAACTGTGGCAGGATTTGTAGCAAACAAAATACACCCACATATCACACAAAATTAAAAAATTTAAAAAATACCGAACGCGTTTCGATAGCTACGCTATCATGATCAGCGGTCAACTAGGGCGGACTAAAGAAAATTTCTAACATATATACCATCAGCGAGTAACGCTTCGTTGCTAATCTGGTGAAAGTGAAAGTTATAAAAGTTTAATAAGTTCTGAGTAGCCTAAAGGTCCTTGATCATCATTGTTCATTAGAATTTGTTTGTTTTTTAAGACCTGTAAACTTTCATAACAATCAAGTTCGTGCTTGTTACTATGTTTGATTAATGATACCTCGTCTACTACATGATTTTTATCAAACATATGTACGGCTACAGCAGACTTGTCCCAACTTGGTACTATAACATCGTCAGCGTTAAGCACTAAAACTCTTTTATGCACTATTTGAGTATTACTGCATTACTTTTATTCATGTACAAATTTATTTTTGGAACGATAAACACTAAAATTGATTTTTTTATTTTTTATAGACGGGCCCGAGACAATTCAATGATAATTGATATAATTTGATTCTACCAAACCTGGATTAAAAATAAAAGCTTTCTTTTCTGTTGTTTTTATAGTATTTTGATTAAAAAAAATCTGGAGTGTCTCCACACATTCCCGTATAGTACCATAAAATTACATAATTACAAAATTACATAATTGACATAATTACGTAATAAACCTCTACGTACAATGCAAAAATGAAACTGAAATTTTTTGAGCTTTACACGTCCTTCAACACGTCTAATTCTATTCTAAGACAACAATTACAGAACATTTCTTACGGATTTTCGCTTTTTTTAGGTAATGTCCAAGGGCTTTAATTTATTTAAAACAAAGTCATACATTTATAAGTAGTTTCTAATGTTTAACGCTTGTACAACGTTTTGACTATTTTCAAGCCTTAATGCATATTAAAATAAAGTTTACAAACAATTCTAACAAAAAAAAGCGATTACCCGGTTGGGGGTTAGAACTCTCATTGCTTGCGTTAGCAGTAGGATAATTTAACCGTTAGACCAATAGCTCCATTTATGTTAAACGTTTATTGTTAGCATATTAAATTGGTACACATTTTTAATGTTTACTGTTTTTGTTCATTTTTAGTTTAATATGCAAGGTGAAACCAAATGCACATTATGTTTTTTACAATTTATATATATATATATATATATATATATATATATATATATATATATATATATATATGTAGCATCCCAGTCGAAAATCTTAAAATCTTAATTAAAATTCTCAATTTATAACAAATTTCTATTGTTCTAGTAGTTTTAAAACTATTCAATTTGATTTACAAAAAGGTACTGTAATTTGTATCACTTTTCAACACACTCGGCTTTAATCCTTCATAAATACTTTATTTTCCAATCCAAATCTATAAAATTCGAGAATTAGGCTGTTCGATTCTCTCTGAACCTATGATCAAAAAGAAATTGTAATACATTGTTTTCATTTGCTTGTAAATAACCCACACAGGCAAACCTGACTGATTCTCATTACGTGAAGTAAGTAAACTTTTTTTTGTCATAACATTTAGGAATTGCATAAATAACGTAAATGTAAAAATATTTTCTTAAAATATACTCGTGAGCATACCTTCAATTTAAGTCAATATATTATTTGCTAGTGAGCCAAAATATTGTGATAAGCCAGAACATATAAAGGTTTAAACCAAGAGCGGCGTTATTGTAGTATATATATATATATATATATATATATATATATATACACGCGATAGAGGACACTAAAATAAGAAAAAAAGTTCCTATGAACTTAGGTCCGCAACGCCTTCGTTTAAAAGATATAGGGTGTTGAAGTTTAATTCTTTTTTTTTTTCTTAATATCTTCTTACAATGATGTAATAAGCGGACGAAATTTTGTACACAGGGGCTTTTGTCACGCAGAATTCAAATATTACTTTAGTTCTTTTATTACTGATAGAGGGCGCCACATACAGGTTTCCATCTTGTTTGAGTCGGTCCTAACTTTTTGCCTTACACTGTATGTCATTTTCGACATCTTTTCTGCTTCAGAAAGGTATACCTTATTGAAGTCGCTAGGACCAACGGTTTACGAGAAAAATGCATCCAATGCATGCAAATTATCCAAAAGCGCCAAAGTAACTTATTTTCAAAACCGTAATAAGAAGTCACCAATACGGGTTTTCTATTAATGTGTGGGCAGGTATAATTGACAATTACTTAATTGGCCCATTTCAATTGCCCAATCGATTGACAGGTGAACTGTATCGACATTTATTGGAGAATGAACTAAATACGTTATTAGAGGATATTCCATTCGCTATTATTGGTAGAATGCGTTACATGGATGATGGCGCGCCAGCTCACTTTTCTCGATTGGGAAGGGAATTTTTGGATAGGAGATTTAGAAATACGTGGTTTGGTCGAGGGGGACCTGTACCCTGGCCAGCTCGTAGTCCCGACCTTAATCCCCTCGATTTTTCATTTTGGGGATTCATGAAAAATGATGTTTATTCTGTAGAAATACATAATGAAGAGCAACTATGGATAACCAACGAAGTAAGAAGACCAAGAAATAATAACTTGTCAAACAATGAACGCAAGATTCCTGTTATTCTACCTTATATAAAAGGAATTACAGACAGAATCGCAAAGAAATTTCCCAAAAACGACTTCAGACCGGTATTCAAACCAAATTCAACTTTGTCACAACTTTTAAGAAACCCCAAAGACAAAATTCCTAATGAGAACCAAGGAGTGTATGAAATACCGTGCAACAACTGTCGAAGAACTTATATCGGACAAACTAACAGAATATTATATGCGAGAGCCGATGAACACCAACTAGCAATTAAGCAACACAATCCATCATCGTCTTTAGCTGCACATCATTTAGATACAGGACACCAAATTAACACCAACAATATCCGTCTAATTGCACCTCTATACACCTTACAAGAAAGAATTATTAGAGAAGCAGTTGAAATTGAAAGAAGACCAAACGCCCTCAATAAACGAGATGACACTTCTAGAATGCCACAAATTTGGAAGAACATCATTAAACAAGTTGATTCGAAATTTCAACCAACTCCAAATCTTCCAGAAATTTCAAATACTAATGCTGCAACTATTCCTGGCGTCCCCACTTCTGCACCTTCTACATCATGTACTAGACCCACTACCCGAAGTCAAACACACCCATCCAGATTAAATTTAAATTAGTTACCTTGTTTCAATTTCTGTACTTGTTAAAAATAGTTACCTTATGTCAATTTCTGTAATTGTCAAAATAAAATCTTGACAAAGGGAACAAAGTACGTTCCCGAAACGTCGAATTAATTTGTACGTTTATTCACACAAGTTTGAAAGACAAAATGTCTGATTTAAATATTAATACTTGTGGAAATCTAAATAGAAACATATATATATATATATATATATATATATATATATATATATATATATATATATATATATATATATATATATATATATATATATATATATATATATCTTTATATCAAACAAAATACCCCACGTACCACACAAAATTAAAAAACACCTAATGCGTTTCAATAGCTACACTATCATCATCGACTAGTCGACCGCTGATGTTTGTTACAGATCCTACCACAGTTCCCGTATATCGCAGCAGCTTCTTTCCTGCCTAAGCATATGTCTACCGAGTTTAAACAGACGTGGAAAAAGAAATGGCGTAATCGCACTTATTCTTAATCAAGTTATAAACCGTACTGCGGAATTCGTGGGGATTAATAAAAGAAGTGTATCAATTGAATAAGGGGCAGATAGTAACTGTACAATGTCAAGGTTCAGTTACCAGAGCAATGTAATTCATTTATCGAAATAATGAGGGATTTACTTTTGGAATTATCTCGTATGTGCAATTATAAAAAAACAATATTTGCTTGAAAAAGTGGTCAAAGAATTACGAAGAGTAGCCCACTGTGAATTTAATCCAATTGAATTGATATGGGTTTATGTCAAAAATAGAGTTGCAAAGGAAAACACAGCGTTCAAAATAAAGGACGTTTTGGAACTTGCAAGTTATTACAAACTGTGCCAAATATGGTTTGGAGTAATTGTGTCGATCGTGACAAGAAAGTCGAAGATATGTAAAGAGTAAAGGAAAATTTAGTAGGCGTAGGCTTAGAACCGTTAGTTATAAATTTAGGCGACGACAATGATGATGATTATGAGGACATTGAGGAGGATGGCAAAGACGATAGCGATGATTGTATATAAATGTATTTATTATATAATTTGAAAAAAATTGTTTTCGAGATCTAGAAATTTCGCCTTTTATTGCAATTTTAATAGTACGTTCCTACTTAAAAATGCATGCATTAATACATAAAACCATTTTGCCGCACTACACAAATTGCGATTTCTCAGTAGAGGCGACACAAGGTCGCGCGTTGAATTCTCGTCCCCTGTTACCTTTGCGTGCAGTTAGGCGTTATCCTTGTTCAACAAAGTATTTAATTCTATCCCTTGATTAGCAATTATACAAATTAATAAAAAGTCGATCTCTCCGTATTTATTAGTTTTAATATACATCACCCTCTAAAAATGTTGCGTATAACGCTTAGAATAAGGGAGTTAACAAGCGTGGCATTTTTCCTTTATTACACGGTTTTTAAATAATTGAAAGTGATGAAATCAGCATCAACCTCTAAGCAAAGGTGTACGTTACCTAAAAATGAAGGCAATCCAATAATCGGTGTTTTAATTATTAATTCATAAAGATGGGTCTTGAGCGAAGAGTGGTGAAAAATGGTGTTTCTCGAATATATTTCGCTCTAGCACTTAGCTAAATGTAACACAAAATATCCAATTATGTTCGCATACACAGAAATAAATTTCGATTATGATGTTTGATGTTTGATTAAAGTCGGCCTAATAGTTTTCGAAATATAAACGTTTAAAGTCAGATGACTTAACTTTTTACTTTAATAGTAGTTTACTTGAAAAAAAATGAGAACTGTGTGGGTTAACAGGTACTTCCGGTAATCCTACATGTCCCAAAAGTTGATACATATCTACGATTTTGCTATAATAGACGTATGTCGAATTTCAGCACTCCGACTCAAACGGTCTGACCGCTATTGTGTTTACATACGCACACACACACAGACGGCAGCATGCCAAAAATGTTCAAAATGGATTCAGGGACCCTGAAAATCCGTCAAAATCTCGAGGTTAACGTTTTTCATGATCCCCCTTCCGTTTACTATACTTCGTATAGTATACGGGAGTGTAAAACGTATATCAAGTGAACACGTTTCTATGTCGATAAAGAATAGAAAACAAAGTGGTATATGCACAATATAATTAAACTAAGTCATCTCAGTCTTAATGAAAAAAAGTGAGTTGCACAAAATAAACGATTATACCTAAACGTACTTGTAGTACGGCAACGTCAACGTTAAGCACTAGAACTATTTTATGCGTTACTATTTTTCATGCATAAATTTATTTTTGGAGTAAGTACACACGATATATCGCCAATTGCGCTAAATATTAAAATTTAGGTTTTATGGACGGCTCAAGTCAATTACAATGATTATCAGCCATAATCCCAAAACTGGATTAAGAACAAAACATTTCTGTAGCGGTTTATCCTTTCTACAGTATTTCGATAAAAAAAAGTATATCAACTGAAGCGTTAAGCACTAAACCTCTTTTATATACAATTTGAGCAGTACTACATTACTCTTATCATGTACAATTTTATTTTTTGAATAAATACACAAGATATAACGCTTGTTGCGCGGAACACTAAAATTTAGGTTTTATGGACAGCTCGAGTCCATTACAACGCTCATAATTTTATTATCCGAAATATGGATTATAAATAAAGCATTACTTTTCTATAATACATCGTTTTCTCAGTATTTTGATTAAAAAACGGTATATTAAGTAAACATTTTTCTGTGTCGAAAAAAATAAAAAAGTTGTGTATGCACAATACAGTTAAACTAAATCATCACAATCTTAATGTACAAAATATATGTTTCTACCTAGAAGTGCTGGTAGTATAACAGCGTCAGCGTTAAGCTTAAAAACTCGTTTATGCACAATTTAAGTATTATGTTAAAACACTACTTTCATTCTGGTACAAATTTAGGTTTTATGGACGACTCCAGTCCATTACAATGATTATTAATTATAATTTTACAGTACTTTGATAATATAATTAAACTAGATGATCACCATCTTAATGTAAAAAATTTTATATAGTTGCACAAAGTATACGTTTGTACTTAGAGTGATTGCAGTATATCAATGTCAGCGTTAAGCACAAACACTATTTTATGCAACATTTAACATTACTTTTATTCATATAGAAATTTATTTTTGGAATACACACGATAAACACTAAAATTTAAGTTTTATGGACGGCTTCAGTCCGTAGTTTCGACTTCAAATACTTTATTTTATTTTATTCACAGGTAGATTTTACACTCAAACGATCTTGGAGCTTGAGTGTTGTCTTAGACCTGGCTTTGATCGGAAAAGGTAGCGTCTTCGCTTTTTTGTAGAATTTTGAGGATGGTTAACGAACAGCTGAAAAGGGAAGACGAAGAAGGGAAATGATTGCAGATTTGAAGGAGGGAGATTGATATGGAAGTGTGAAGAGGAGAGCTCAACAGATGAACCAGTGGAGAAGATCAATTAACCACTACAGATCAGCAGTAATGCAGAACACCTCTGATGATAATGTCTTATTGTAATCCACTAACTGTATATTGAAAACACAACAACATTTGGGACTGGAAGATAAAACTTTCAACTACCATCGAACTTGAGATTTCGGAGAAACCGAAATCAAACATTAGTATTTATCGTTATTAGTAATACCTTCATCTAAATAAGCTCTTTCAAATTATGACTAAAAAGACAACCCAATTAAACTTTTCCAGTAATTTGAACAAATTCATATTCTGATAAATTAGATTTACATTTAAATCGACTGACATAGTATTCAAAGCGACTACCTTTGGTGACACATTCGAGCTTCATTGCTTTAAGCCTACGATATGTACCGATGTAGCTAGATATCTATCCAATTTTAACAACTCTTGCAGCAATTGTGGAAATCGTGCAATCACACATTTGATATGACATCCTCAAATTGCCGTATACGGGAGGTGTGTGAATACGACCTAGTCATTTTTGAATAATGTGATTTAACATATATATATATATATATATATACATGTATACATTTATAAACAGTAATTTTTAGTATGCAGCCTAAACTAAAGTGACAACTATGAAAATGTAAACTTTCACCATTAACACTCATAATAAAATACTTATCTTTTTGGGATTTTTTAATGGTGTACTTTAAATTATACAATCTAAACGTTTCGATAACACTTACAGTTATCTTCGTCAGTAGTAATGTTTGCTAAAAATTGTTAAAGATGTAGTAAACAATTTTGTCAAATTTGAAAAATTAAAACATAAACATAAGCCTGCTATTAGTATAACAGTTTGGGAAACATAAAGCCAACTATAAATTTTTTTTTTTTAGTAAAGAATAACTAGGTCATAAAATTAAATATTATTAAACTGCCTCAAAGATGACAAACCAGAACACTCTCTACGACGAAAGCTAACAATGGAATTTGTCAGCCAAAAAACACATTTAACAAAATTTAATCGAGTTATGATGTAAGTGTAAAGTTGTGAAAAACTTCAATTTTAAAATGATAGAAGCATTCACAAATCCAAACATTACATCAAATAAAATAACCCAGTTAAATCTAACAAAGAGATATCATTATCAATAATTGGAAGTGTTATTAACAATGAAAAGCACAATGCAGAACGTTCTTTGTAATTTTTAATTTTAACTTAATTTCAACTACTTATGTTAAATTATAGTTCTGTGGTAATTTACCATATAATTGGTAAAGCATTTGCTTCAAGGTCTAGGAAAAACACAGCAATAAACCTAGACATACCAAAAGTTGAAAACAAATTAAAATTAAGGCGTATCATTATGCACTTTTTTAATTATAAGATGCCAAAACCTATTTAAGCGGAGATTTTCTTCTTGTCTATTAAAATTATTCGGGTGTTTATATATTTCAATAGCTTCACGTTGCAAACGAACATAATAATGGGTTTGTCTTGACAATATTTCCATATTGTCAAATTGAATGTCATGATTTAGTGGTCCCGATGTATACTTTTCCACATGAACCAGATAACTTATACACTCCGGAAGATGATAAAGGGTTTGACACATCTTTAGGTGATCTTAAATGTTCTTTAATTTTTCTTGTAGGTTTAAAAATAGTCCTAATGCCATATTTGATTAGGATTTTTTCAATTCTATTTGTAACATTAGCTATAAAAGGAAGAAAAGCAGTACCAACATTAAGAACTGGTTTTTCTTTAAGGTTACGCCTAGAAGGTGTAATAACATTATTAATATCTGTAAGTGAATATCCATTATCTTGTAAGGATTTTCTTAAATATTTATATTCATCATTCAAAAATTCAGGGTCACAAATTCGTTTTGCTCGATCCACTAAAGATTTAATTACACTAATTTTTTGACGTGGATGGTGGTTGGATAATTGATGAAGGTATCTATCAGTGTGTGTCGGCTTTCTGTAAACCTTAAAAGATAGTGAATTATTATTTTTAGATATTAATATGTCAAGAAATGGTAAACTTCCATTAGTTTCTTTTTCCATGGTAAACAGAATACTAGGATGTATGCCATTTATAAAAACCAAAAACTCATGCAGTGCTTCTTCTCCATGTCTCCAAATAACAAATGTGTTATCTACATATCTATACCAAACTGAAGGTTTTTTAGGTGTATTTTGTAACGTTAATGTTTCAAATTTTTCCATATAAAAATTAGCTATAACAGGGCTAATGGGACTACCCATTGCTACACCTTCAATCTGTTCATAAAATTTACTATTCCACTGAAAGTAAGTTGTAGTAAGACAGTGCTGAAAAAGAATGGTTATGTCCTTTGGAAAAAGATGATCAAGGTATTCAATAGTTTCTTTTAGAGGTACTTTTGTAAAAAGTGAAACAACGTCAAAACTAACCATTATATCACCCTCTTCAATTTTGAAACTATGCATTTTTTCAACAAAGTCGGCAGAATTTTTAATGTAATGGGGTGTTTTTCCTATATGAGGTTGTAATAACAATGTAAGATGTTTTGCAAGGTTATATGTAGGAGAACCAATTGCACTAACAATAGGCCTTAAAGGAATATTAGGTTTATGAATTTTTGGTAAACCATATAGTTTTGGTGAAATAGCTTCAGAGTTAGATAGTTTCTTTTTTATTTCTTCAGGAATAGATGATAATTTAATCAGCTCTTTAGTTTTTAAAAGAAACTTTTTTGCTGGATCTTTTGGCATTTCACGATAAGGTTCTGGGTGTATAAGTTATCTGGTTCATGTGGAAAAGTATACATCGGGACCACAAAACGTAGCTTTGATACAAGACGCAAAGAACATATGACATTTTGTAGATTGGGTCAACCAGAGAGGTTTGCAGTGGCTGACCATGCCCTGAATAATCTAAATCATGACATTCAATTTGACAATATGGAAATATTGTCAAGACAAACCCATTATTATGTTCGTTTGCAACGTGAAGCTATTGAAATATATAAACACCCGAATAATTTTAATAGACAAGAAGAAAATCTCCGTTTAAATAGGTTTTGGCATCTTATAATTAAAAAAGAGCATAATGATACGCCTTAATTTTAATTTGTTTTCAACTTTTGGTATGTCTAGGTTTTTTGCTGTGTTTTTCCTAGACCTTGAAGCAAATGCTTTACCAATTATATGTTAAATTACCGCAGCACTATAATTTAACATAAGTAGTTGAAATTAAGTTAAAATTAAAAATTACAAAGAACGTTCTGCATTGTGCTTTTCATTGTTAATAACACTTCCAATTATTGATAAAGATATCTCTTTGTTAGATTTAACTGGGTTATTTTATTTGATGTAATGTTTGGATTTGTGAATGCTTCTATCATTTTAAAATTCAAGTTTTTCACAACTTTACACTTACATCATAACTCGATTAAATTTTGTTAAATGTGTTTTTTGGCTGACAAATTCCATTGTTAGCTTTCGTCGTAGAGAGTGTTCTGGTTTGTCATCTTTGAGGCAGTTTAATAATATTTAATTTTATGACCTAGTTATTCTTTACTAAAAAAAAAAAAAATTTTATAGTTGGCTCTATGTTTCCCAAACTGTTATACTAATAGCAGGCTTATGTTTATGTTTTAATTTTTCAAATTTGACAAAATTGTTTACTACATCTTTAACAATTTTTAAGAAACATTACTACTGACGAAGATAACTGTAAGTTTTATCGAAACGTTTAGATTGTATAATTTAAAGTACACCATTAAAAAATCCCAAAAAGATAAGTATTTTATTATAAAGTGACAACTATTCACACATTAATTTGAGAACTAAAAAAAATAAAAATTATTAATATCACAGATAATTTTGACATGAGTTTTAGTGGTCATAACTATCTGTTACATTTTAATAATTTTTAGTTTTTTGTGTTTGCCAATTTTATAATAATCTAGCATACAGTAAGTAATAGTGTTATAATTTATTTATTATTGTATTTATCATTTTAGGTTTGACTGAAGAAGGAATAAATAATTCCGAAAGGTTTCAAATTAATATATAAATCGGAGGTGGCCAACCCGCAGCCCGCCTTGAATATTTTAATGCTGTTGATGTCGTTGAAAAGGACTTCAAACGAGCTTTCAAATGAGGTATTACTTCCCATATCTCATTTAAAAAATCACATTACAAAATGGCGGCTGTCCTCCATTTTTAATGATTACGTCACTGAATAGCATCAAAAGCGGTGTATATGTGTCTAAATTCGGTTTCCCAAAATTGTATTCATTTCCATTTTATGGTTCACATAATAGGTTGAGGGGGATTTAGACGGGCATAGTATATTTCTTTGCAATGTGCGTTTAGTATCATTATTATTATATTATCTATGTTAACATGTATGAATAAAAGTAAACCCATTATGTTTCAATTTTTCACTCCAACAAAATGACTATAGTAGGTCTAAATCTAATATGGGGATATGTAAATTTATAAGCGACCCGCGGAGTTAAAATGCATTTCCAAAGTCGCCCGCAAGATCCTTTGGGTTGGCCACCCCTGGTATTAATAGTTGTCACGTTAGGCTGCGTCCCTGTTATACTAAAAATTACCTTAAATTTATACAGCCGTTAACAACTTCTTTTATATATATATATATATATATATATATATATATATATATATCGAGCTTTTGATAGTGTGTCGCATGAGATTCTTGTTCAGGAATTAAGACAAATTTATAATTTTGGTACTCTTAGCTGCAAATTAATTTATTCTTACTTAAAAAACAGACGCCAAGTCGTAACAGTGAATGATAAAACATCAAAGTCTCGTTTATTGACTTTGAGAGTTCCCCAAGGATCAATACTAGGACCACTCCTTTTTTTAATATTTATTAACGATTTACCGCCTCATTTGTCTAACCTTAACCATTGTCTTCTGTATGCAACCGACACAACATTAATTATTAGTGATAGTGATCCTTCTAAAGTTTTAATCAAGGCCCAAAATGCTTTAATTTCGGCAGAACAGTGGTGCCAAAATAATTTTTTAATTCTAAATAAAAACAAAACCATGCAAATGATGAGCACCTTGAAACCTCATTCACTTCACAACCCCAACTTTGTGCAATTTTTGGGTGTCAAATTAGATCCAAAACTTAGTTTTTCAGAACATGTTAAGTCTTTAGCCAAATTATTATGTTCTAATATATATCTCATGCGCCGCCTTGCAGATAGTATTTCAGAAAATATGCTAAAAATGGCCTATTTCTCATTTATTCACTGCCATCTGTGTTACTGCAACATAGTTTGGGGTAATTGCTCTCAATCGTCGCGAATTTTCGCCCTTCAACGTCGCGCTGTTCAAGTACTGGGGGGGCTTGGGTATACCGAAGATTGCAAATCTCTTTTTATTAAATTTCATATTTTAACTGTTCCTAGTATTTTTATTCTAAACTGCATACTTTATGCTAAAGCTCATTCTGATATTTATTCAACTAGGTCCACTGTTCATGAGTATGGAACGAGAAACAGTAGTGATATATGTAGAAACTTTTATAGACTAACAAAAACACATAATAGTTTTACTAATTTATCTGTGAAATATTTTAATTTATTACCAACAGAAATTAGGAACTTAGATTTTGGATTGCTAAAACGGAAAATTAAGTTCTTTTTATTAAATAAAGCCTTTTATAGCGTTCAAGAATTTGAATCTTGTAATTTAAGACTTCTGTAAAGTGTTTTTTTTTTTTGCTATAACATGTACTACAGCAATAAAACATATTATTATTATTATTATTATTATATATATACACCGGGTGAATGAGACCACCCGTATCAGTATTTTTTTTAAAGAACGGTAAATCGTAGAGAGTTGGTTCAAAAAAATAGTATAAACCCCATAATAAAGAACCGAATGGTGATATTATTTCTCGGGAAAGTCAGCATCCTAAGTAGTTTTTTCCAGAATGTTTCCAAAATTTTAAATGGCAGCATATGTTGAAAAATGTATTGTTGAAAAGAAAGTTTTACAGAAAAAATTATTTTTTTACTCCCACCCCTTTAAGTAAGAGTCGACTAAAATTATTAAATTTGAAATTCAGTCGGATTTTAAAATCTAGTTACCGAATTAAACAATGTCACACACATGTTTTAATGTCAATAATTGCATGTGTTGTATTGATCTATTGTGGAATCATCCATTGTTTAAATTGATAATTTATTGTTTATTATTGGTATATTCTGTATGCATAATTTTGAAAGATCACAACTTTCATCCATACCACGTTCATAGGTACCAAGAATTAAGTGAGAATGATTTTCAAACTCGAGTAATTTTTTTGTAATTGGTTAATAACAGTCCACACTTTTCTAGAATAGTTTTATGGACTAAGGAAGCTACTTTTAAAAGCATTGGACATTACTGGTCGTAAACAAATCCTATAAACTTTTGACAATCAATATCTTTGGAGTGTTAATACGTGGGGTGGTATACTTGAAGGAAATATCATTGGACCTTATTTTTTCAAAAAAACTCTAAATGGGATACGATACGCCGAGTTTTTAAGTAACGGCATGATCAAATTAATAGAGATTGTCCATCTTTTAACGCGAGCACGAATGTGGTTTCAGCAAGACGGATGCCCAGCTCATTTTTCAATGGTCGCCCGGAATACGCTAAAACAACTATTTTCCAATAGATGGGTTAGCAGAGGAAGCATAGTAGCGTGGCCACCAAGATCTCCAGATTGTACGCCCCTAGATTTTTTCCTTTGGGGTCGGATCAAGTCGGAGAGATGATATGAAGCTGAGAATTCGCAATGCTTGGCATTCATTAAGCATTGAAGAAGTACTTAGAGCCTCTGATAGTTTAACTAGAAGAGCTCAACAGTGTTTAGCAGTAAATGGAAGATCTTTTCAATAATACCTTTTTCGATATATGGTGTCATTTAAAATTTTGGAGATATTCTAGAGAAAACTACTCAGGATGGTGACTTTTCCGAGATATAATATCACCGCTCAATTCTTTATTATGGGTTTTTTAAACCAACTCTCCGTTGTTTAAACAAAATACTGATACGGGTATTTTCATTCACCCGGTATATATGGCAAAAATTATTTGCCATTTTGAGCCCTTAAAATTCAATTTTGTACCCTAATAAGCAATGACAGCAAAAATTCTGTAAGCACGGCTAACTTCACTGAACCGCGAACTCTTAGATAAATTATTTTTTCTTATGCAGTAATTAGGTATTGATTAGGCACCATTTTCCGCAGTTAAAACAAAATTTTAATTATGCGCTGTTTTACGCCACTGAAAACAAACTTTTGCGCGCCTATAGGAAACAAGTTATTTTAAAAATTACATCAATACCGCTAACTTTACAGCCGTGTACTTTTGCATAAATTAATTTTTTCTTATTGAGTAATTAACCGCCAATTCTTCACTGATTTGCGCCGTTAAAATAAAATTTTGCGTACCCATAGGAAATAAGTTATTGCAAAAATTACATCGACAGGGCTCACTTCACAGCCGTGAACTACTATATAAATCAAGCTTGTCTTATTTAATAAGTAGGTTACTAAATTTGTGCCCCTACAGAAAATAAATTATTATAAAAATTACATCGACAAGGTCAACTTCATAGTGTTATGAATATAATACTCTTTTCATGTGTGATAAATAGACACCCATTATGCGTAGTTTTGCGTCGTTAAAGTTAAATTTTGTCCCTTGGGAAACAAGATGTAATAATGACATTCAGTGGGCGAACTTCAGCAGCGTATTTAAAGAACACGCGAGTTGAAGTTCACTTAGGGCTAATATTAGTAAGAACAATGAAGAATCCAGTTAAGTTAATATTGGAAAAAATTTAGTGTAGCCATAATGTAAAAAAATGGGTTAGATATAATATAAATACATCTATAATGGAAGACGTAGGGTTTTAAAATTAATGCAATAAAAAAATACACATTAAGCATCTAAACAGGTAAGCAAACAAACAACAAACAGATTTAAATAAATCCTTTAAACGCATGACAAAAAAGGGATGTACATGGAAGTACACAATACGGTAAAGTTAGCCGCGCTGATGTAATTTGCACAATGGGGGGTAAAGTTTAATTTTAACGGAACATAATAGACGTCTATTTATCGTGCAAGAATACGTTAATTTATTCAGTGGCTGTGAAGTTAGCCTTGCCAATGTAATCTTTGCAATAACTTATTGAAGCGCAAAATGTTATTTTAACGGCTATGTGAAGTTAGCCGTATCGATGTAATCTTTACAGTAACTAGATTCCTACAAGGGGGCGTCTTATTAGGTACCACATGACAAAACTGATTACTCCGAAGTTTGTGGTTGTGAGGCGCAAAATTTTATTTTAGCAACGCAAAACAACGTATAATTGGCGCATAAGAAAAAAATCATTTGTGCAAAAGTTCACGGTCGCGTTAATATAATTTTTACAATGCCTTGTTTCCTGTAGGATCGCAAAATTTAACTGAAATGGCGCAAAACGACGCATTGTGGGTGCGTAATTTTGGCAGGATTTATTAATGTATAAGAAAATGAAGTTAGTCTTGTAGATATAATTTTTACAGTAACTTCTTTTCTATGGGGGCAAAATTTTATTTTATTAGCGTAAAACTGCGCGTAATTGAGGCCTAGTTACTGCATAAGAAAAAAAATGGTTTCTGTAGAAGTTCACGGCTACAAAGTTAGCGATGCCAACACAATTTTATATCTATATAACGTCTTCTTTACCACAGCGGCGCAAAATTTTATTTTAGCGGTGCAAAACGATTACCGTCTAATCACTTCATAAGAAAAAAATATTTCTCCAAAAGTTCTCGACTTTCAATCACGCAAAATGGCACATAATTAGTGTCAAATTATACAAATTTTTAAATCACATTATTCAAAAACAACCCGGCTATGTTCACAAACCTGCTTCTTTTTTCATTCCTACAGATTGAATTAAATGAATATATTGTAAACTTAAAATAGTTAAAAGATGACTGATATAATTGTATTAAGCGCTTTATTTATTTTATACCAATATACATTTAATTAATACGACTTCCAGGAAATGTTACTAAATGTTTAAGATCATAATCTTTCTCAAAATTTATACCAAAAAATAGGTAAAACCAAAGAGTATATAATACTCTTTGGTAAAACTATATCTTCTCGTTTCATCTCAATTTTTTTTCAGATTTTAATCATATGGTTAAACGAGCCAATTTCAGTAAATGACTAGATTATTAAATAAAAGTGAATGTTGTTCTTGTTTGGATAGGAACTTTGCTACGGATGTTGTTTTTAGAACATTAGGATAGGCACTTTCCAAATGATTCAACACAAAAAATTAATGTAGAGTTAGATACGTGCTTAAATATCAGTTTATTATTATTATTTGTAATTATATACCTAATATTTGAAAATAATTGGGCTGCAGTGCAAAACGTATATCTTATGTACGTGTATACGGGACACTTCATTAAAAATTTAATTAGGCCGTAAGAAACGCATTTCTTCTTATACAAACATGTATCCTATTTTCACTTGTTAATTAAAGACAAGCAATTAAATGTTTCATCTTTATGTGCATCATCATTGACCATAAAATACTTGTATATGCAGTCATGTTTTCCTTTCAATTATATTGATAGAAATGAATTCCATTTTTTACTTTAGTTACTAGGCATTGGTATTGTAATTCGAAAAATTCTTCATTAATCAGTAAGAATCAATAAAGTTCTATATACAGATCACCAGTAATTAAACTTTGATAAACATGATTATACGGAAATACTTGATGAAGTGAATCTGAAATCTGAAATTCAGTTAGCTTTTGGAAGAAACAGAGGATAGAGATCGACGAAACAGTGATTATTTTTAACATAAGTTGTTAACTACACAAGGCATGTATATTCACACCCATTATTTTAATCCCGCTTTTGTGAAAAAACCTAATAAAAGGCGAGAATAATATGGTAGCATGTAAGTGATAGCTCCAACAAAATTATACATTAATATTATGAACTTCCCTATTAAAGAAGAATTTGCAATTACTTCATGATTATTTCTGCACAATACCGTAAAGGTGTGCAAACTTGATCAATAAGCAATTAAATTGAAAAATTTATTAGATGTAATTTTCAAACGAGAGTAATATTAGATACACATAGAGATAGAACAATGTTCATGTTGCATAGGTGGCAACGGTGGAATGTGAGGTCAGAGGTGAAGAGCAGCACACCGTAGTCCGGCCATAATTAAGTCTCCCCGCAATCGCAAAGCTCCCTGCCAGTAATAGATATAATAACGGGGCGGGGGAGAAAGGTAATTGCCAGGTACGGGCTGATTTATACTGACCGGTTGGGCTCCTATTTTTATACACATCTACAGTCTATTAATTCATTCTAAGCAACAACCTGCTTTACCGCCCAAAATTCTTAACCACGTTTACTATATTTTTTAAAGTTGTATTTTAAAGATGTCTATCGATTCTTAATATTAATTAGGTTTTGTGTGTAGGTGCGATGATGGTATTTCGCGTTTTAATTAGATTTTACCTTAATTATAGACTACTGAGGATTTATTGTGCAAAGTTTAATTATAATTTAAATATATATTTTACATAATTTTTTTTTTGTGTATACTTACCGAAAGAGCATGTTGGACCTGCCCATCCGGGTGCGCATTCACAGTTAAAGGAACCTCCAGCCTCCATACACGTACCTCCATGCTGACAAGGTGCTGGTGCACAAGGATTATCAACAACCTCGCAGTTTTTACCTGAAAATCCTTCAGGACAGGTGCATAAATGTGCATCTGGTGCTGTATTCTCACATGTACCACCATTTAAACATGGTTCATGTGTTCCACAATAATTTAAATCTGTAACAAAAGGAAAATAAACGTTTTCACACTTACTTTATAAATTGTTACTTCATATTTAAAGCTATCAAATACTTGTTGTAAAACCGGCAGTGATAATTTTGAAGCTCATATAAGCACTAATGCAACAACAATTTAACAATGACTTAATTTGGGAAAGCTTCACAAACATTCAGAATATATGAGATATGGTTTTCTTATTGTTTGACCGACACACCCTTATGGACTTGAAATTCAAAAGTAACGTTGAATTTAATAGTAATTCTTTGATAACAGTATTAATATAGTAGCTTAGTAGCCTAGTTAAGACCAAAATTGTGGATGTACCTCCTGTACATGTAAATAAGACTACTGAATTTTAATTCTGCTATAATATAAATGGAGCCGAGACCCTTAGCCTTTCACTTGTAACCTTGATGTGACGTCAAATTAAGAATAGGCAACACCATGGAGGTTGTATTCCAGTATCTTAAATCAGGTCTAGCTTGTTTTTGCAGGATCTCGATTACAAATGGCCTTTTGGCTTTAATTCTCACAATGGTTAGTAATAATAGTAATATACAAGACGATAAAGATGCATTTTAATTAATTTCGGGTGACGTTAATTATCTTTCACGAAATGTTACTTTCCCTTTATCGTCGTATATAATATTTATGTTATTTTGTGCCAGTACGTAAAGAGTATTGTCGTCAAAAGCTCATGTTAAAGTTACCATTTTACAAACACTAACTAAAGTGTAACCTTAGCAATATATTTCATTGTATAATTAAGTATAGTTTTATCAGATGCGCCTTTATCGCACAAGATTCTAATAGACGAATGCGTCTTATGAAAGGAGTTCCTTATACTACTTTTTCTATCAATTATTGCAGAATTTAGTTCTGCGGTGTACAGCGGGGTATAATTAGCGCATAATTACTAAATAAAAAAATTGATTTACGGCAGTGAAGTTAGTCCTGGCGATATAATTATTACATTAACTTATTTCCTATGGAAGCGCACAATTTTATTTTAACGACGAAAAACAATGCATAATTGGCGCCTAGATCCTGCATAAGAAAAAATATTTTTTCACGGCATTCAAGTTAGCTATGTTGGTGTAACTTTTACAATAACTTGTTTCTTATAAGGACGCAAGATTTAACTATAAAGGCACAAAAAGGCGTATAATCCGTGTCTACTTATGGCGCAAGAAAATATTAATTTATATATAAGGGTATGAAGTTAGGTATGTAACTTCTGCAACAACTTATTTCCTATGGTCGTACAAAACTTTACTTTAGCAGCGCAAAACCGAGTAATTGACGCCTAGTTAATGCATGAGAAAAAATTGGTTTGTGCAGAAGTTCACGGCTGTAAAGTTAGCTGTTTACAATAGCTTCTTTCTTGTAAGCGCGCAATATTTTATTTTAGCGGCGCAAAATGACCCGTAATTGGGGCCTAATTGGCAAAAAATAATTTATCCAAAAGTTTGCGGCTCTGTGTAGCCATGTTTATAGAATTTTTCTACAACTTATTTCCTAGCGGGGTGCGAGATTTAATTTCAACGGCGCAAAATGGCGCATAATATTTAAATGACATTATTCAAAATAAACCCGGTTATCTTCCCACACCTTAGGTGCAGTGAAAAAATTTTGTTTCGACGAATTCATTTTCACTTTGAATGCGCCGTTTCGACATAAAGTCGGGCTACTTCAATATGCCCTGAATACCGACCACTAATGGAGCTTTCACGCAGATTCGGTTTTAGTGCCAATTAATGCTAGACGTGATGTGGATAGCTTTGAATAAGAAGTGTTAAAAATTACAAGAAAAAGAGGATATGGAAAGCGCTTTTAAAGCTGTACAGGACGCCTTATGCAAGAAAGAGTGTTTAATAAGTAAAACACTTGTCATTAGTGATTGGAGATATTCGATGACGGGTTTTGGCATTGCAACAGTTATTTCGGGATTCGTAACAAAATAACGACGCGACGTAAAAATGTTGAAGGACACCGCCCAGGGTACAAGTTCCGCTCCAAGAAGTAAGTTTACCGGAAGGCCAGCAACGAATATCAAACAAAGCTGAGCGTGAGTAGGTAAAAGACAAATTGATGAATTTATTAAACATTTCACCTCAAAACGTGTATAATTATGATTAAATATACCTAAGGGACGATCCAGAAGCCAAGAAAGTGCTCGTGTCAAGAGCAACAGAACGGGTGCAGCTAATACAAACCATAACACCACAATTAGTGGTGGTATGTAGAACAGCTATTATCGCCACTGGTGGTGTATAAATCACAAAATCTATACAAGAATTAGACAGAAGGAGGACCAACTGGAACGCTGTATGCAAATAGTAAACGTAAAAGGTTTCATATGAACTT
The DNA here is from genome assembly GCA_036346205.1 of Vesta saturnalis. Lineage (NCBI taxonomy): Eukaryota > Metazoa > Arthropoda > Insecta > Coleoptera > Lampyridae > Vesta > Vesta saturnalis. Next base: position 1,991,901 of record JARFJB010001682.1, on the reverse strand, counting down.
ATTTGAGCAATGGTTTTTTGACATATTAATTCCATATTGGATAAACACTGTGGGAAATGTGTTAGATCCGTAATAACCTTACGTCACATTTTCCCCCATGTGTAATTCAAAGTGCCAAACAAAATATTTATGTTATACCCCTCCCGCCCAACTCCAAGTAGATCATGTAGGCACTTGATGAGAATTTCTTTGGACCATTGAAAAGGAAATGGCGAACACTCCTAGATAATTGGAGAAAGGGATAGAATAAAATTAAAGGTTTCCCACTCTTTTACTTCAACTGTGAGTCGACATGTCTGCTAAAGCTCCGGTAAATTTAAAATCCGGTTACCGTGTCACAGAAATTGTTTCCGTTTAGTACCGATACAGTGCCTTTAAAGCTCCTGAATGTAAGAATTCAACCATCTCCGGGAGGATTCTAGATGAAACCCTCTTCGAATTTTTCAAGGATTCGAGGACTCAATAAAGATTTTGCTGTCACATCCAAGAGAGGTAAAAAATTGTATGCGTACCATTTAATTTCGCTTCCCAAAAGTACTCTACGTACTTTATACAAGAATAGTAAGAGTTTTTCAAATAGAGCTTTTCTTGCACAGTTTAAAAAGTAACACAAAAGAAGGGAGGAATATAGTGTCCATCCATTTATGAATATTTGGCATTTGATTTTGGGTTTATCTGAACCTTTAAACTTTGTTAGGGTCAGAGCAATGTAATTGTTATGACTAAAATTTTATGCAGAATGCAATCTAATTGGCGCCGAAATTCATTATTCTGTTTCTTAATTAGTAATACTCCTTTTTCTATTCCCCAGTAGATTTCACACTGAAACGTAAAAAGGATTTGTAATTATATCCCTACTTATTTCTGAGAGAACAGTTTTATAAGATTGCGGAACTTTCGCAAGTTTCTGCGTTCATTTTTGATACATTGGTGTAATTACAAAGTACCCTTACTTTTAGCGTAGAATCCACTAACGATGAGATGAAGAGGTTTAAAAAAAAATCTTTCGGTGACAATTTCTGTGCACTCTGTGTAACCAGTTTACAAAGATTTTCAAATATTTCGTAAGCTGTGGAATCTGTTTGTCCTAACCTTAAAAATATTTGACCTGACTCGATTACAAATTTTTTATTATTTTTTTTTTTGGAAAGTACAGAATAACTCAAAAACACCAATATTTACTTTTCAGGTGCAAAATCTAAGAGGACTGTTTTTGATTACTAATTATTAATTATCTTAATACAATTTTCACTTACATAAATTGTTTATTGCTTAAGGTATTAAGTCACTATGCAATAAGATTTTTATTTTATACTAACAAACTTATCAATGTTAGTTATTATATTATTTAAGTAGAACTTTAACCGTTTACCTTGAATAGTTTAAATGTAGCACTAATTACCAAACATATTCGGTAACAGGCGAATTCAGAACACGATTTTAAATATTCAGTGAATTGTGAATAACTGTATAATACAATATCTATATATTTTAGGTCAAATACATTTAAATGACTAATGAGTAAAATATATTCGCAATCACATATAAATTTCAAATACCCACTTTAACTTATACTTGATAACACGAGATTGTAATTTTAATAGATGACAGTTTATAAAAATGTCATTCTGCTATTATTCAAAATTCAAATTATGTAGCAAAACCCTCACCTAACGCGTTCTTTTTTTAAATATTAAATAAGAAAATTTTAAATAGATTAACATAACTTTCCATTCATTTTAGTGGAGTTGATCGGCCAATTTCCACAGTTTATGCTTTTTGAGCGCGACGTTTCGGAAGCGGGCTCTGCTTCCGTCATCAGGCTTAGTCCTGAGAACGACTGTTTTCGCACTTGAGTCGAATTCATATGTTATATATAATTTTTTCCAAAGCACTTTACTACTCTCAGATTCGAACTTGGTACCTTTCACTTACTAGTCTGACACCTTTACCGCTGAGCCACTGAGTAATCCAATATATATATATATATATATATATATATATATACAGGGTCCGGCAACAAGAGCGCCTTCTTCTAACTTCCGTTTCATATAAGCTAGATTAATAAAATTTGGGATAGGGTTATAGTTTGGTTGTGTGCATATTTTAAAATTATTCACGTGTATATAGGTTGTTTATTTAAAGATGACCAAACTATAATAAAAAAAATTTTAATGGAACACCCTGTATACTATTACTTTTTTGAATTCAACACATTGTTCCTAACAAATTCGCAAAGATTGTTCAACTCTACGCAACAACTCAGGAGTAATGCTATGAAAAGCCTGTGTTATACGATTACGCACATCTTCGGCAGTGGTTGGTGTTTCCCTATAGACAATACTTTTTATGTATCCCCATAAAAAGAAATCTATTCTTGTCAGATCAGGGGACCTAGCTGGCCACCTCACAGGTCCATTTCGCCCAATCCATTTATTTGGAAAGACTCTATTGAGATAATCTCTTACATCTGCAGAGTAGTGAGCAGAAGCGCCATCATGTTGATACCACATTGTGGCTCTAATATCAAGAGTAATATTTTCTAATAAGCCCGGTAGATCGTTACGCAAAAAGTTAAGGTACTTCTCACAATTCAAGTGTCCATAAAAAAAGAATGGACCGATGACATAATCCCCAACGACGGCACCCCAGACACTTAAAGACCACTTATGTTGATTATCAACTTGTCTTAATAAATGTGGATTTTCTGAGGAATAATAATGAAAGTTATGTGTATTAATAAATCCATTCTTATGAAATGTTGATTCGTCTGTCCATAAAATATTATAAAAAAAATTTGGGTTTTGAGTATTTTTTCTCTGGCCCAGTTACAAAATCTTACTCGATGATAGAAGTCTGCATTGCTCAATTTTTGGGGTAACTAAATATGATAGGGATGTAAGCGATTATACTTTAAAATACGGCCTACTCGTCTCTCACTTATACCAAGTATTTCACTTATGTCCTTTTGGCTTCTGTGATGATCCTCTTCGATGATGAGAAGAACCCTAAATTCACTATCTTCATTTGTAGAAGGTTTGACACGTTCATGTTTGGAGTAATTAGCACATGAAGTTGCAATAAATCTACTCGTAACTTTCTGAAACGATCTTGCGTTTGGATGTTTTCTATCTGCATATCTTTCAGCATAAATTCTGCTGGCCAATAAACAGTTTCTTTCTGCAGCACTCAACACGAATATCATATCAACTAACTCATTTTGTGTAAAATTCATTTTATAAAAATCTAGATTACTAACAATAACACTCGTAAATGGTTAACTACAGTTTTATTTATTTACCTCAAACATTCAATTTTTATAAGAAGCACACTTGATTTTAGAATTTTACTTGAAATTGAAGTAAATATTTGTCAAATTCTTGTTAACATGCAATACCTCCAGTACAAAAATTGTAATAAGTCTTCTATCATAATATATTAGTTTCTGTTGCGTTTTTTAATGTATAATACAGTTGTTTTATGATGTTCTTTTTTATCTATACGAGGCCATAGATTTAAAAATGTCTTAATAATCTTATACATTTTGAAAAATTTTAAATAATTCGGAAACGGCTATATTTAGGGATATGGAGTTGTATGGCGAACTGATAAGGGTTAATATGTAGAAACCAAAAATGTAATAATATACAGGGTGTTTTATTTGAAAAAGTCAACTTTTACTAGTTCGAATAATGGTTGATTGGCAAGTCAATTATAAGCACCCTGTATGCAATTATGTCATTTTCTTCACATTAAAAGGAAGCTCTATCTGTGTACTTATTCTCATATAAATTAGATAACTTTTATTTTTCAACAGTTAAGAAGGTACATTTTCAAAGGAAACTGTAATTTCAATTTTTTTTAGAAAAATCGAAATAACTCAAAAACAGCTATATTTAGGGATAGGGAAATATATTGCGAATTTGTTAGGAACAATGTGTAGAATTCAAAAAAGTAATAATATACAGGGTGTTCCATTAAAATTTTTTTATAATTTTTTGGTTCTCTTTAAATAAACAACCTGTATTCGCGTGAATAATTTTAAAACATGCACACAACTAAACTATAACTGAATTACAAATTTTATTAATCGAGCTTATATGAAACGGAAGATATAGAAGAAGGTGCTCTTGTTGGCGGACCCTGTATGTATATATATATATATATATATATATATATATATATATATATATATATATATATATTATATATATATATATATGTATTAAACTTTTTCGTGGTTGCGCAGATGTATTGCGCTTAAGCTCTTCGCGCATTATTGATATCCATTTGAGTTTCATTTCTACAGTAGCTTGGCTTATTGGAAGTGCGATGTATGTGGCTTCTTTAAGTTTTCGACGAGTTGTGTTCTCGTTATTTGCCACTATCTGTATGTTATCCCATTGGATGCGGTGGTCTTCATAAGAGATAAGCTGGAAAAGGATGAAACGCTAGACGAACGCACGCAACTTTCGGTAAGCACAATAATGGAATTTCTGACAATATGCATTAGAACTACATATTTCCAGGTAGAAGACAAATTCTACCAACAAGAGTTTGGGATAGCGATGGGTTCCCCACTATCACCCATAGCGAGCAATATATATATATATATATATATATATATATATATATATATATATATATATATATATATATGTAAGACTTTGAAGACCAAGCGATATCCGAATTCACAGAGAAACCAAGGATGTGGCTTAGATACGTAGACAATACTTTCGTAGTTTGGCAACACGGCAAGCATAAGCCAGATGAATTCCTAGTTCATCTAAATAGCCGCGCACACTCCATAAAATTCACAATGGAATTGGAGTCGGAACAAAACTGCCATTCCTGGGTGTACTTGTACACAGGAATGACAACACTTTCACGACAAGTGTATACAGGAAACCTACCACACGGGGAGGTACCTACACTACAACTCCAATCACCACAAAAACGTGAAGTTAGGTGTGGCAAAATGCTTGTACGATAGAGCAAAAAACAGTATGCTCAAAACAAGAGGACCTAAACAAAGAAAAAGAAAATATCGCTAGAACACTCAAATAAAATGGCTACCTCGACCAAACGCCTAACGTAAACAGGGAGAGGGTAACTGAAATAGAAGAACCTAAATATACAGCGATAATAACATTTATACAAGGTACCTCAGACAAAATACGAAGGACACGAAGCAAATACAAGATACGCAATGCCTTCAAATCGACCAGAACGCTCAGGGGAATACTAACCAAAACCAAACCATACAATGAAGATCAGAATTCCAAGAATTGTGTATAACCTACCATGCGAATGCGGCAGAGCATACATAGGAGAGAACAGTAGACCACTCAAAGTGAGAACGCAGGAACATAAGAACAACGTCCGCAAGGGCGAAACAGAAAGATCAAGAATCGCCGAACATGTCTGGAACGAAGACCACCGCATCAAATGGGATAACATACAGATAGTGGCAAAGGACGAGAACACAACTCGTCGAAAACTCAAAGAAGCCACATACATCATACTAGCAGAAAATCCAATAAGCCAAGCTAGTGTAGAAATGAAACCCATATGGATACCAATAATGCGCGAAGAGCTTAAGCGCAATACACCTGCGCAAGAAGTTACTGCGCAACATGCGCAATAAACTTCTGCGCAACCACGATAAAGTTTAATATGGTCACTTGCATGGCTGGCTCGGATCTATCGATCTAAAATATTTTCAGCGTTGCGACGTTGTCGCTTATGTGGAAGAGTGGCATCACCCTTGATATTTTTAATGAGACACCCTGTATATTATTACATTTTTAGGTTCGCTATTACTTTTAAATTATTTTTGCCTCACACATTCCTATGCCTGTCTTCAACCGTTTTTAAGTAATTAATTAATTTCCTTATTTTTTTAGCCAAAACACGATTCCAATCGAATGTTCATTATTGTGGTGTTTGAATTTGTAGAAAGTTGAAATTCTGGATGCACTCTATGAATAAGCTGTTCATCAGTTCTGCGTAACGAAATTGCTTCCATATTGTACAGGGTCGTTCAAAATTCGTTACGTTTCCGCAAGGTACAAAAATGCAGAAATGTTTAGTATTTTTTAAATGGGACACCCTGTATATTATCGAATATTCTGATAGACAATTGAAGTCCCTTTAAAATGATATATCATGTTCCTATACTTAAACAGTAAGGTTTCCGAAATAGAAGCATGTTCCTATAAAAATCGCACTATTCTGTTTCTGTCACAATTAGTGCACTAATAATAAAACATTCGGGTGTTTATTAACGGGAGAAATTTGAAAAGGGTCAAAATAGCAGGAAATTACTACACAATTCAAGTTTTGATAAAACTATTTATTTTCCATGGACAATGTGACCAAATTATAGCGAGAACATGCAGGAAGTTCAACGAAATGTATCCTAATTTGCGACCAATGGACGATTATACAATAATTTCATTAATTATTAATACCTACTGTTATTTATAAAAAAAGAACGTCAAATAACAAATTCAGTTAAACATGAATCGCAATGCAAATAATATCAAACAATAACTAACAAAACTAGAAAGCATTTACAATAAATTTTCAAAATGACGACCGTTGGTTTCCAAACATTTCAGAATACGAATAATCGTTGATGAAATTGTAGCCCGCCTTGTCTCTGTGGGATCTAGCTCTTCAATGCTGCTGATAACTCGTTGACGCAGGTCTTGTTTCGTGAGTACCGGTGTCATATAAACCTTCCTCTTCAACTTACCCCACAAGTAAAAATCAAGAGGTGTGAGGTCGGGTGATCTGTTTAGGTATAGGAACATGACACATCATTTTAAAGGTACTTCAATTGTCTATCAGAATATTCGATAATATACAGGGTGTCCCATCAAAAATAATGAACTTTTCTGCATTTTTGTACCTTGCGGAAACGTAACGAATTTCGAACGACCCTGTACAATATGGAAGCAAGTTCGTTACGCAGAACTGATGAACAGCTTATTCATAGAGTGCATGCAGAATTTCAACTTTCTACAAGTTCAAACACCACAATAATGAACATTCGATTGGAACCATGTTTTGGCTAAAAAAATAAGGAAATTAATTAATTACTCAAAAACGGTTGAAGATAGGCATAGGGATGTGTAATGCAAAAATAATTTAAAAGTAATAGCGAACCCAACAATGTAATAATATACCGGGCGACTCATTAAAAATATCAAGGGTGATGCCACTTTTCCACATAAGCGGCAACGTCGCAACGCTGAAAATATTTTAGATCGATAGATCCGAGCCAGCCATGCAAGTGACCATATTTTCAAAAAGATCCCATGTCCCGTTTTCCGTAAACGTCTAAGATACCATCGACGTGAATCACCCGGCACATAAGTTCTAATATATATATATATATATATATATATATATTGGATTACTTAGTGGCTCAGCGGTAAAGGTGTCAGACTAGTAAGTGAAAGGTACCAAGTTCGAATCTGAGAGTAGTCAAGTGCTTGGTAAAAAATTATATATAACATATGAATTCGACTCAAATACGAAAACAGTCCTTCTCAGGACTAAGCCTGATGAGGGAAAGCAGAGCCCGCTTCCGAAACGTCGCGCTCAAAAAGCATAAACTGTGGAAATAGGCCGATCAACTCCACTAATAGGAAACCACAGTTACAAAACACTTATAATGTAGAATTTCCATTCATGTCCATCATGGAAAGTGATATTTTCCCCTATTGTTCTTTAACGACCTAATTTGATATAAATCATTTTTTTCCTATTAAAATCTCGAAACCGCCTCAACAAGTTTCTTTTTACCAGACTTTCACAAAAATGAATTAGAAGGCAAAGGTTATAGGCAAAACTAATATGTAATTTTAATTAGCAAATGTGGGCATGTTAGTTTATTTAAACCCTTAATAACTTTGATCAAATTTAGCAATATTTTCATTGACAATACTTTTAATACTTGAATTAATATTTATACATTTTTATTGTGAGATTTATTTACGTACGAATAATGTTTACTAATTGATTGCATTTTACACTATTGAGTCAAGAACCATAAATATTAAAAAATAAAATAGTTCTCAATATAGAAAATAAAAAATGTAATACCAAAAATTGTATCACTTCAAACTTTATGATGTTAATTTAGCCAGTTTACAACCAAAACCAAAAGAATTTCCAAGTGTTTAACCATAATTGCATTATTCTACGCCTTCATTCGTAATTGAGCTAAAATAAGGCAATAAGTAATTAAAAAACATAGACAATTGATAATCTCGTTTACACGTATGTGACGTTAACCAATAGATACAAAGAAGTAATAAACAGAAGTAACTTGATCGATTAATATTCATGAGAAATTAAGGGAGTAAATATAACAATACATCATAGAGAGAACCAAAATGTTCACATGAGTCGTTAATCCCTAAAAAAGCTAACCAAATATACACCATTGAAACCTTTGCCTCTGGAGATTTTTCAATAGCGTATGATAAGTTGTGTGACAAAAGGGGGTGAGTTCTGTCAGTTTACTTTAAATCTCTAAGGTGCATTTATATCTTATGGGGTTGCTATCGTATACTTGAACAGTTGGTTTACGATTATGACGATACCCCATTTGCTTTTCAAACTTAAAACATTATAATACAATTCACTTCAAGCATTCGCTTTATACGTTTTATTTTCAATTCAACATAGTCGACAAGATACATTTTACGACATTCATAACCAACATTTTAAAACCAGATCTGATTTACAAAGTTGTGACTACTATATAAATATTATTTAATTCACTAAAATATAAATTTAAATTTAAAACAAAAATGAACTTCATTAAATGTACCTTCAGGTGTCGTAGTCGTTAATATATCTTAATGCTTTAATATGACAGCTTTGAAGTTCTTTTACGCATTGAGAATGTGAAAAGATTTAAGGGCTTTATATTATTCATGAATACTACAAATAAGTAATTGCTTAATAAACTTTACCCGAGTAATTAGTACAACTACTTACAATTTAAATAAATAATGATTGCTTTGAACATAAAATTTAATTAAAGAAAAAATTGACAACTGAGTTATTGTAGTGATAAAATAAGGCTGTAATACCTACATCCGGTTTGTAGATTATTTAGTTTGTAACTATTTAAGCACCTGGATTTCTGTCCCACGGTAGATCTTTTATACTATGTATTCATAATTTTCATTTCTCTTTTATTTTTATTCAGTTGGTAAGCAAAAAATGAGATTATCGTTTGGAACAAACGCTAAGTAAGTAGGTGGGAAAGAACTGTGTGTTTAAATGTTAGTAAAGATTGAAATATCATTGACATCATAATTAATATTAAAATTCCTGAATACAGCCACCATTTTATAGTACTTCCGACATTAATAGTCTCGCCCTCTGGTGGTAGGAACATAAACCTCTAAAACATGTTTTCAGCAATACCCCAATTTGTATGGCTTGTTATAATCTTCAGGGTTGACACCTTCGTATTTTATTTTAATCACAGTACTAAGCAGATTTAAAATTTCATCCTGTTATTATCATTGACGTTCTGCATTACTCTAGGTCTTTAGTGGTTAATTGATCTCCAGTGGCTTCTCTCTGTTGGACAGTCCTCTTCACACCTCCATATTCTTTCTTCCTTCTAGTCGTCAATCATTTTCCTTCTTCATCTTCTCATTTTCAGCTGTTCGTTAACCATACCCTCCACTGCGTCTCTTACTACACAGTTCCTCCTTAAAACATGCCCCAGCCAGTTACCATTTCTTCCTTCAACTAATCTTTTCCTTCTTCATCTCTCAACCTTTCATGTCGTTAACCTTGTCTACCACTGACGCTTTAACACTTCCTCCTAAACCCGCATTTCAGCGTCTCTATCCTTTCCTGCTCTCTTTTTAGCAATATTCAGGTCTCACACCCGTACAAAAGAACACTCTGAACGAAACAGGCCACCAGCCTTCAGCTCATCTTCCTGCTTATGATCTTGGCCCTCCCATTGAAGGCGTCTACCATTGCTATACGCGTCTTTAAATCTCTTTCACATTTCCATCCCTGCGTTAATTCCGGTCCTAAATACTTATATATTTCAACCTGTTCTAGCCTTTCTCCATCCACAATAACCTTGATTTGTGCTTGTTGTCCTACTTACATTACTTTAGTTTGATTTTATTTATTTTTAGTCGGTACTCGGTTTCAACTCGTCTAAATTTTTCAACAGTTCTTCTAGCTCTTCTTCACTTTCAACAAATTCCATCATGTTGACTGGCAACCTTATGCTTACAATATTCCTTCCTCCTATATTAATACCCTTATTATTTTCCCGTATTTTCTCAGTCATGCCTTCTATATACAGGGTGAATCTTATCTAATCCGCCAAAATTAAAGGCGTGCTAGAACTCATCATTCTAAGCAAAAAAGTTCATATGTACATGGGTCCGGAAATGCTTCGTTTCGAGATACAGGTGTCAAAGTTGAAAAAAATCGCGTTTTCTTCAATATCTTTCGACTGTTTCGAAATAGTTTCATGAAATTTCGTATACGGGGTTTTTTTGGGATGAAAAATTCAAATTTGTGGTCCATTTCGTTGTCGTTTCTAGAGGGCGCCAGCGGCAACGATTTCGACCCCTTTAAATCGTAGCAATTTTTTTGCTACACTGTATGCCATTTTGGACTAGAAAATCGATTCTCCTATCTTTTCTTCTAAAAAAGGTATATCTTAGTGATGTCGCTAGAGCAACCCTTTCCGAGAAAAACGCTTTTAAAACTCATGATGCATACACATTTTCGGAGGTATTTTTTGACAGGTTTATTAATAGGAATTTTAATTGTTACTAAGTAACTTACTTGTTTACTTATGTACTTATCTGTCTCTTTGCGTTCATTGATAATAAAATTTTAATAAAAAATCCATAATTAAATACGATAGAATGCCTAGACATACAACATGTATGCTTTTAATATTAATTTTTTTAATGTCTTTTTCTCGGAAAGGGTTGCTCCTAGCGACTTCACTAAGATATACCTTTTTGTAGCAGAAAAGACAGGAGAATCCATTTTTTTAGTCCAAAATGGCATACAGTGTAGCACAAAAAAGTTGCAAAGATTTAAAGTGGTCGAAATAGTTGCCGCTGGCGCCCTCTAGAAACCACAACTAAATGGACCACAAATTTGAATTTGTCATCCCAAAAAAACCCCGTACACGAAATTTCATGAAACTATTTCGAAACAGTCGAAAGATATTGAAGAAAACGCGATTTTTTTTCAACTTTGACACCCTGTATCTCCGGACCCATGTACATATGAACTTTTTTGCTTAGAATGATGAGTTCTAGTACTTCTTTAATTTTGGCGGATTAGATAAGATTCACCCTGTATAAATGAAAAAGAGTAGGAAACATATAGCAGGCCTGCCTTACCCCTTTTCCTATATCAAACTAGTTTGTGTTCTTATATTTGCTTTTTGTTGCATGTACAGGTTAGATATCAGTTTTCTCTCTCTTCCATAAGTTTTTCCCAGTACACCCAGTAAAATACCTTTAGCAAATCCACAAAGCAAGCCTTTCCTTTTCCCACACATCTTTTCCTATAATTCTCGTCCATAACTTCAGCTAGTCTCCTATTTAAAACCCTCAATAAGATTTTGGCTGTATGAGTAACTAAGCTAATTGTGCGATGTTCTTGACATTCCTTAATACCTAGCTTCTTACGGAGTGCCACCATTTCCTCACAAATAAAATCATTAGGCCATTCACCATTCGTATACATTATAAAAAGGATGTTATTTATTTTAAACCGCGCCTAATAGTTCTGCTGGCTTTCCGTTCTTCATTGCTGCGTCCACCTGTACTTCCAGGATGTCCATTCCTATATTATCCATCTCTATCTCCTCCTCAGTCTCTACTTTGATAAAGTTCTTTCATATATTCTTTCGATGTTTTTATGCACTTATTTTTCCTCTGTTACTAACACTACGTCCAGGTTTTCTACTTCCATCCCCGTAATAAACTGTCTCGTTTTCTTACCAGTCCATGTATTACTTCTTAACTCATTATAAACAGATTGTGCCTCCAATCTTATCAAGCTCTTCGATTTTAGTACACTTTGCTTCCAACCACTGTTCCCTCGCCTTATCCTACCACACTTGTATAATAGCAACGTAAACCCGTTTGATAAAGATAACTACATGAATTATGTCTCGTGTATCCATGCTATATTTGTAAATTTGATGAGAAGGGTAAGTCGAAGGATCAAGAGAAAATTATTGAAAAGAAATGTTAGAATTTTTGTCAAAGAATCCTTTGCTGATGGTATATAAAGATTCGGGTATTAAAGCGGGTCTATATTTAGTGGTCCAAAACGCCGAACTAGGGCATTTCACTGACTGCGCCCATTACGTTATGTTTGCAAATCCAGACAAATTACTGATAATGCGCCTGCACTGCAGACGCATTTTGTCTTACTTATTCGAGCGTTTACTCGCTACATCATTTTTGTTTCGTGTACTGTTATGTCAAATTAAATGCCTGTCATTGTGTAGTTATGTTACATTTGTTAACAGATCCAGAACGTGTTCGTAGAACAAAAATTTATTAACTGTAGGCTTAATACGCGTAACTTTTTATTTGTATTTCTTATTTTGGATTTTGCATCTAGTAATGCAACATTAAGTTTCGACTTTGCTTATGAAAGTATCGTGTTAGCATTTTGAGCATTTAACGTTTTGGAAATTTGGCGCTTTGGTTACTCGGCGCTTTGGACATTCATCGCTATGGTTATTCGGAGATTTAATCATTCGGCGCTTTGGTCGACGTAATAGTGCGGCATTAAAATTGGGCACAATCTGGGCATTCGACGGGAATGGTCGTCAGCGTTTTAGTCACACTCGGCCTAATTGTCAAATACTGAAATTCGGAGGAATGGACGGATTGGCGAAATGGTTGTCGGCGTTTCGGTTGCGTTCGTCGTTTTAGAACCCTAAAATATACAGTCGGCGTTTTGGGAATTAGGCGACATTTCCAGATCCCGTTAGAATCAACAGTCCTTGTCATCTCGTTTTGAACTTTAGCCAAGCCGTACGCAATCCATGTTATGGGTTAAATTAGTATTAGAAAATAAATGCACTTTAGAAGATAAATTTCTGCCGAAAGAAGAATCTACCAAATTGTAAGGTGAGACTAACATTATCCCATTTAAGACATATAATTATCTTTGTAATAATTTGTGTTGTCAACATCCACACTTAATATACGCGTTCCGCAATGATGAGTACTGACACCTCACTGCTTCGCATATTTCCTTGCTTTGTTCACCAATTATCCTATTACATCTCTGCAGACGTCAACAAACATCTATCCAGGACTACATACTTAGATTTACAGTTAATGGGGAGATATTTCTTAGAAAATCGTTCCAAATCGCGTAAACAGTGTGATTATGTATATTATAGAGCTCTGAAAGAACATTTTTAAAATTTGCTATCCTCACTTTCGTTTCTTTGGACGTTGCAAGAGCGTTACGCTTAAGGACTGGATGCCGCGATGTTTTAAGAAGACGAAAAAGCCACCCTGCAGCAATGAAATATCCATAGTGAGCTGTCTTATATTTTTAAAGCTGAACTTCATCGAAGAAAGTTTGCCGAAAGAAAAACTATGAGGTACAAAAAAGGATCGATATATAGAAAAAACAGAGCTATTCACCATATGACGGCATTTATGCAAAAGTAGGTTTTCAATCACCCACGAGACCAAAATTAGTGGCAATACAACCTACTATGCGAATGCGGCAGATTATACATAGGAGGGAACAGTAGACTACTAAATGTTAGAACTCAGGAACACAAGAATAACACCCGCAAAGGCGAAACAGAAAGATGAAGAATCGACGAAAACGTCTGGAATGACGACCACCGAATTCAATTGGGTAACATACAAATAGTGGCAAAGGACACGAATACTACTGGGCGAAAACTAAAAGAAACCACTTGCATAACATAGGTAACATACGCAATAAACTACCTCGCAACCACTAACAAGTTGTATATGTAGTAGCTCAAACTAATCAGTGAAAGGTACCACGCTCAGAATGGAGAGTAGTCAAATGCTTGAAAAAACTTGAGTAAACGAATACTACTCAAGTACGAAATTAGTCCTTTCAGGGTTAAACCTGATGATGGCAGAAGAATGCGCTTCCGAAACGTCGCGATACAAGAAACTATGGAAATATGACGATCAATTCAACTAATAACAGACCACAGTTACAAAACCCTTTAATAATAATACAGATTAAGATGCACTATCCCAGTTTTCTATTTAAAACTTACAAAACCACTGTTGCCATTGCTTTTGATTTAAAATGTCAAGTTTTAAGTTATTATCTATCATGTACAATACAGCTATTAAAAAAATGACGATGTGACCAATAACAAAATATATAAAGTTATATTACACAATTCATTTATTTGATTAAGGTAAATGCAATTGTAAAAAAGTTGTTTTCACGTTGCAGCTCTCTGGACAATTAATAACTGTTGTAGTTCTCGTTCTCAATATAACTGAATATGTCTGGTATAATGTGTAAAATAAAATTAACAAAAGAAATAGAGGTGTTCGATTTTGCTATTGCTACTTTATATTTTAAAAGCAGGGCAATGTTCTATATTATTTCATAGAGGAATGCATAAAACATTTTTAGATTAGAGAAATGCAAATGTTAAATTTCTCATTCCTTTATGGCGTGTTGCATAACTGAAACCTGCAAAATAACTCGAATGTCAATTCTCATGCAAGAACTTAAACAGTTCTGAATCAAATATGGCTGCTTCGAAGACACGAAATGGTTGAGTATGTCTATTCAGTTTCCTAATAGAAACGTATGTTTCAAAATTAACTGATTGTGATGTCTATAATTAATTATGTATATAATATATGTTATGTTATGTTGCATTATGCTGTTATGTTATGTTATGTTGTCATGCCATGTGATGTAATGTCTGTCATGTCATGTCACGTCGTCACATCACGTCACGTTACGTTACGTTACGTTACGTTGTTATGTTATGTTATGTTATGTTATGTTATGTTATGTTATGTTATGTTATGTTATGTTATGTTATGTTATGTTACGTTATGTTATGTTATGTTATGTTATGTTATGTTATGTTATGTTATGTTATGTTATGTTATGTTATTGTTATGTTATGTTATGTTATGTTATGTTATGTTATGTTATGTTATGTGTTATGTTATGTTATGTTTATGTTATGTTAGTATGTTATGTTTATGTTATGTTTATGTTATGTTTATGTTATGTTTATGTTATGTTATGTTATGTTATGTTATGTTATGTTATGTTATGTTATGTTATGGTGTTATGTTATGTTGTTATGTTATGTTATGTGGTTATGTTACGTTGTGTTATGTTATGTCGTTATGTTACGTTACGGTACGTTACGTTACGTACGTTACGTTACGTAACGTTACGTTTACGTTATGTTACGTTGTGTTGGGTTGCGTTACGTTACGTTCATTACGTTGTGTTATGTTACATTATAAGCAACTTAAATATCTGTCAATAAAATATCGTATTTAACTAGCATGTAATGGTATACTTCATCATGTTATAAACACCTCATTCAAATTTTATCAAGATTATCATTTATATAAAAGGATTAAGAAGTCACTGAATTAATCCCGCATCCCAATATTGAGTTTCCTTATAATAATTGTAATGAACGGTTTCACGTAAATCGTACAGATTGAATTCAATTTGTATAGTTCGGATATAGTTCCTATTAGCGACTTTCTGTTATATGGAAAGTATTTTAAACTACCGCAACTATCGACTTCATCAAAGGGTTGCTGTGGGTCATGTGATTAAACGCATGACAGCAATTTTCATACAATTTTTTAATAATCATTTGAATTTCACAAAATTGAATACAATTCTCAATAGAAAATTCTCAAATGACAGTCCATTTAGCGAAACTTTAAGAAAACACTTTTTACTTTTTGAAACAGATTTCCATTTCAATAAACAAGTAGTTTTTAAAAATACTTATTTATTCTAAAATTTCAATCATTAAACTACTTATAATGACAAATATGACAAAAAGGTATATAGTAAATAGGACATTTGGTTATAGTAGAATTGAAAAACGCATCTTTTTTTGATTTTTTTATATGGTACATTTGTATATTTAAGTTATACAATCTAAACGTTCACAACACTTATAGTTATCTTCGTCAGTAGCAATATTATCTTTCAAAATTGTTAAAGATGTTGCAACAATTTTGTGAAATTTGAAAAATTTAAAAAGGCAAACATAAGACTTAATGTAACAGTTTCATGAACGTGTAAAGCCAACTATGGAATACAATTTTAGTAAAGAATAACTAAATCATTAATAAATTAAATATTGTTGAACTGCCTTGAAGATGACAAATCAGAACACCCTCTAACGGTAGAAGGCTAACAGATAAAAATGTCATACCCAAAGAACAGTAATCCAGTGAAATCTGACAAACAAATAGCTTTGTCAATAAATGCAAGTGTTATTTAACAATGTAGTACGTTTTTGTGTAATTTTTAAATTTAATTTTAATTTCGACTATGTACGTTAAATTCTAGTACTGTGGTAATTTAACACATAAGTGGTAGAGCATTTAAAAAACCTAGACAAACCAAAAGTCAAAATTAAAAGTTAAAAAATATATATAATTTCAAAATTGAAGCAGGTGATATAATAGTCAGTTTTGATGTTGTTTCACTTTTTATAAAAGTCCCTCTAAAAGAAACTATTAATCTTATTTTTCCAAAGGATATAACCATTCTTTTTCAGCACTATGAACAGCTTGATGGTGTAGCGATGGGTAGTCCTTTTAGTCCTGTTATACCTAATTTTTACTTGGAAAAATGTTAAACAATAGCGATGTAGATGAAACATTTGGTATTTGGAAACATGAAGAGGCACTACATAAATTTTTAATTTTTATAAATGGTATACATCCTAGCATCCAGTTTACCATGGAAAAGAAACTAATGAAAGTTTACCGTTTCTTGGCATGTTAATATCTAAAACTAATAAATCACTATCTTTTAAGGTTTACAGAAAGCCGACACACACACCGATAGATACCTTCGTAAACTATCAAATCACCATCCACGTCAAAAAGTTGGTATAATTAAATCTTTACTGGATCGAGCAAAACGAATTTGTGATTCTGAATTTTTGAAAGATGAATATAAGTATTTAACAAAATCCTTAGAAGATAATAGATTTTTACGTACTGATATTAATAATGTTATTCCACCTGCTAGACATAACTGTAAAGAAAAACCAGTTCTTCATGGTGGTCTGCTTTTCTCCCTTTTATAACTAATGTTACAGATAGAATTGAAAAAATCCTAATTAAGTATGGTATTAGGTCTGTTTTTAAACGTACAAGAAAAATTAATGAAGATTTAATTTAAAGAGCATCTTCCGGGGTGTATAATTTATCTTGTTCATGTGAAAAAGTAGACATTGGAAGAACAAAACGTAACGTTGATACAAGACGTAGAGAACATATAAGATTTTGTCGATTAGGTCAATGGGAGAAGCGGTAGCTGACCATGCCTTAAATAATTTAAACATTGAATTTGATAATATGGAAATATTGTTAAGACAAACTCATTATGTTCGTTTACAACGTGAAGCTATTGAGATATACAAACACCCTAATAATTTCAATAGACAAGAAGAAAATCTCCGTGTAAATAGGTTTTGCCATCTTATAATTACAAAAAGGCATAATGGTACGTCTTAATTTTAATTTTAGCTTTTGGTATGTGTACTTTTTTTGCTGTTTTTTCCTAGACCTTGAAGTAAATTCTTTACCAATTATATATTAAATTACTGCAGTACTATAATTTAACATAAGTGGTTCAAATTAAAATTAAAATTAAAAATTAGATCATTAGAACATTGTTAAATAACACTTGCATTTATTGACAAAGCTATTTCTTTCTTAGATTTGACGGGATTATTTTAATTGATGTTAACTTTCTATTTGTGAATACTTTTATCAATTTAAAATTAAATTTATCCACAAATTTCCACATAAATCATAACTTGATTACATTTTTTTAAATTTGTTCTTTTGGTATGGCATTTTTCACTGTTAGCCTTCGACCGTTAGAGGGTGTTCTGATTTGTCATCTTCAAGGCAGTCTAACAATATTTGATTTATTAATGACTAATGATTAATACTAAAATTGTATTCCATAGTTGGCTTTGTAAGTTTATCTAACTGTTATATTAATAGCAAGCTTATGATTGCGTCTTCAATTTTTCAAATTTCACAAATTCGTTCAAATTCTTTAACAATTTTAATAGATAATATTACTACTGACGAAGATAACTGTAAGTGTTATCGGAATGATTGGATTGTATAACTTAAATATACAAAAGCAACATTAAAAAACCCAAAAAAGTATTTTAATATGTGTAATAATGCTGAAAGTTTACATTTTCATACTTATAATAAATAGTTATAACCTTATTAAATAAAAAAAGTCGATGTATTGTAGCATAAAAAATGTTAAGGGAACTTTGTAATTACACACAATAAGAAAAAGGGGTAAATAATCGTGTTAATGTGATACTATTGTTATAACAATCACAAGAGGGTGCAAACCACTCGATCAAGTGCACCATTATTCAAGTTCCACAACCCGGAACAACCACATCTACATACATAATCCCACTAAACGCCCTATTACATTTGTTGCTACAGTTTTTTTAGCTTTGATGAATGATTATGATAGGGTATCTCCCTAGACGATGCTTAAATTTTTTTTTTCTAAATAATTTTTGCAACAGTTGTCTAAGAACCCTTATACATCTGTCAGCTTCCCAGTTTTTTATATCATAATTATCACGTAGTAAAAAAACCTACCTTGATCACATAATATTCCACCCCAATTTGTATCACATATACATTGCCAAGATGATCCGTTACAATATCCGTGTTTACATCCAGGATACGGTTCGCATTGATCACAGAAATCGCCTCTCCATCCAGGACGGCAACTGTAAAAAGGAAAAAATTTAATTACTAGAGAACTGATAGTACAAAATAAATTTACGTGAGCTCATAAATTATACATTAACGAGCATCAAGTTCGATTTATGTTTGTTTTTTTGTTAGTTGCATATGTTAACAAATGGTAAAGGCAAGCATTATAACTCTTGACACGGTATATTCAGTAAATCAAGTAATGTTTTTCTATCTGTAGTTGATCATGGCTAGTTTTTGTTTGTTCTTGTTATAAATTGAATAGTAACAACTTCCCATGACAAAGAAAGACAAATAATTTATTGAATGAATTTAGATTGATTCTCAAATCAATTAAAAAGGAATAGTTTTTCTGTATTGTCCCTAAATTTATAATATTTAAAGTTATTACAAAATAAGGCTAACGGGCTTTACCTTCTTAACACATTTAATTTTCTAACAAGCACGATGCATATCAAGCCAGATGGTAGGCGAATACCTACATATTATTGAAACCTAATTTTGTACATAGAAGTACAACATTTTTTAAATACAAAAACGTGTGAAGAACGAGTTGTAATGAACAGCATAACAAAATTCAAGCATTAACTTTAAGATATGTTATAACTGTCTATGATTGACTACCTATATACGAGATAGTAAAATTGATCATGTTCTAGCAATCATTTTTAATAACAATCAGATTTAATCCAGGAATTCACATCTCTTTTAATATCACACTGAAATAGGTGTATTAAATAGTTCCATAAGATACACTAAATCCTGAAATCAATACAATTAAATAACGTTACAACCACCGCTTTGAAGAGAGCAGCCAATTTTACCGATGACTACCGAAATCACAGTAGCATACCAATGAAGTAATTTGTAACCCGCACATGTAATGCATAAAAGTGTCATCATCTGATTAAAATTTAAGTGCACTCACATCATTTAAAACAATAGACAATTTAAAACAAGTCCTTGCCACGTTTGTTTGGAGAGTAAAAAATCGCAATCAACCCCCTATTCCTATCTCGAAAAGCACGCATAGTATAAAGTTGAAATTTTCAAATTAGATTACAATCTAATTAATAATAAAGATACAAAAATAACATCTGATGGTACTGCCGTCTAAAAGGGTGGAAATTAAGACCCCCCCTTATCTTCGATCGAAAAATCTGCACAGATATCAAATGTAAATTAATAATAACGATAACAAAATAACACCCGATGGCACTGCCGCCTAAAAGCGTGAGAATTGAGACTACCCCTTACCTTTGATATCAAAAACCACACGTGTATAAATTTTAAGTTTTTAGATTATATCACTATCTAATTAATAATAAAGATAAAAAATAATATCCCGTGCACAGTCGTCTAAAAGGTTTAAAATTAAGACTGCCCGTTATCTTCAATCTCGAAACCCGCACAAGTACCAATTTGAAGATTTAAATTACACTACTATATAATTAATAATAAAGATAAAAAATAATATCTGGTGGCAGAGCCGTTTAAAAGGGTGGAGATTCAATCTCCAAAACCGCACAACTATCAAATTTAAGCTTTAATTAACAATAAAGATACGAAAAAAGCTGCCTAAAGAGGTTAAAATTGAGATCACCCGTTATCTTTGGTTTCGAAATCCGCACATATATCAAATTTAAGTTTTTACATTATATTACTACTTAATTAACAATAAAGATAAAAAATAATATCTGGTAATCCAGCCGTCTAATAGGGTAAAATTGAGAGCACTCGTTATCTTCGATCTTGAAAAGCGCACATGAATCAAATTTAAGTTTTTAGATTATACTGCTGTCTAATTACTAATAAAGATAAAAAATAATATCTGGTAATAGCCGTCTAAGAGAGTTAAAATTGAGAATGGGGATCTGGAAAACCGCTCAAGTATCAAATGTAAGCTCTAAATTATACTACTATCTAATTAACAATAATGATAAAAAATAATATCCGATGGCACTGACGTCTAACAGGGTGGAAATTCAATCTCGAAACCGAACATGTATCAAATTTAAGTTTTAAGATCATGTTAATATTTAAGTAACAATAAAGATAAAAAATAATATCTGGTAACACAGCCGCATAAGAGGGTTAAAATTGAGACCACAAGTTATCTTTGATCTCGAAAACCGAACATGAATCAAGTTTAAGTTTTTAGATTATATTACTATCTAATTAATAATAAAGAAAAAAAAAATATCCGATGCACTACCCCCTGAAAGGATGAGACCACCCCTTATCTTCGATCTAGAAAACCCCACATAATTGTAATGATCCTGCCAGAATCCTTACAAATTTTCTATTCCTAGAAATAATTCCTACCTAACCTTGTTACCTAGTTACTTCCACAACTGCTCTATCACATTATTTAAAAATGTTGCTGTCTAGTTTCCTACTCTTCAATTTCCCCTATATATATATATATATATATATATATATATATATATATATATATATATATATATATATATATAGTAGGAAGGTAATCTTGACTGTGTGGAAATTCAAATTGATCAATTTTTATTGAGGGAGCAGTCATCTATTCATGTCTAATTAGGCCAGGGTTTAAAATAAAACTCTTTGATATTTGTCAAGCTTTCGAGATAAATTTTAATCTCTTTTTCAAGACAGCTAGAAGTAAGAAAAACGAGATAATATTGTTTTATAGGAGCATGTCATGCATTAAAAAATCTAATAATAAAACTTACATGTCGTGAGGCTAAAATAGAAGTAACATTATTTCTTAAACAGAAGGACGTCAATTAATCTTGCTATTACAACGGGAAAACACCAATACATAATTTTAAAACAGAACATTTTTTTATAAAAATATAACAGAGAAAAACCCCCTACGATTGTATGACATAAACAGCGGTGTACTATTACATTGAAGTTAAATTGCTATATTATTAGAAATTAAAAATAAAACGATTGAATACAATATTGACAAATTTGTAACCGTGTGGACGGCTAGATAACCTGTTTACAATTTGTTTATACTACAACTACAACAACAATTGGGAGATATATATATATATATATATATATATATATATACAGTGTGATCCAAAGTAGAGGGACCATTCAATAACTTCTTTATTTTACGATATATAAAATAAAAGTTAAATTATTTTTTGTTTACGGCCATGTGCTACATTTAATAGGGCTATCAAATATTTTTTTTCATTTCCGGTTAAACCGGAAACGAACACAACTATTGTTTCTTAAATGACACCCGGTATATTTTTTTAGACTATCTGATTCCTCGTTATTTTTTCTTTCTGTAAATATAAAATTTTATGGTTATTATATCAGAAAATTTTGTTGTAAATCGAAAAATACTGTTTGAAGGCGTACAAGACCACTATTTAAAAAACAAAATAGCTATTGCCATGGAAAACGGAAACAACTGCTTTTATTATCAGTATTCATTAGAATAGTAAGAAATCTGGAATCGGATACATAAACAAAATACAAAATTCAACAAGTAATAAGCACGTATTTTTTAACTACAAAGATGGTATGCAGGAAAATTATTTTGCAAATTGTTCAAAATTACCACCATTTTGTGCAACACATGCCTCTAGCCGCTTTAGAAGTTCATGATGTGTGGTTGTATGTATCACATCAGGTGTTAACTGCATACAAGCCAACCGGATTTTGTTTTTTAAATCCTCTGCATTTTGTGGCGGATCTGCATGGACTAGTGTCTTAAGATAGCCCCATAAGAAATAGTTCAGAGGTGTAATATCAGGCGATCTTGGCGGCATTTCCACTGGTCCATGGGTGGCAATTAAACGCCCATTAAAGGTTTCGTTTAGATATTCACTAACAATGATACTAGTATGAGCTGGCGCTCCGTCCAACTGAAAGTACATACTTCGTCGTAACGCTAGTGGAAAATCTTCTAACATGGTCAAAAGCTCAGTATTTAAAAAATGAAGAAATCTTCTTGCAGTGGGAGTTGCGTCATAAAAAAAATCCCAATAATCTGTCTCCTATTAAACCGCACCAAACGTTAGTACCCCAAACAGTTTGATGGTTTGTATTTAATGACCAATGTGGGTTTTCGTCCGACCAGAAACGATTATTTTGTTTGTTGATAACACCATTATTGGTGAATGTTGTTTCGTCGGTCCACAAAATTCTGTCTAAAATACCTCGGTCATCTTCCAGTTGTTCCACTAACCACGCAATAAGTGTTAATCGGCATTCGGAATCTGCTGGACGTAGGTGTTGCACTAAATTTTGTTTATAGCTTGTGTTTTTTTAATGTCCTCTGAACATATCCAAATGATGCTCCTACTTCCTGAGCTACATGCCTAATAGACGAACGGGAATGTAGTCTATTGGCAATTCATTCATCTATTGGCAATTCATTATCCCTCTATCCATCCTCCTAAGTGTTCCTGAGTGCTTTAGCACGATAGGCCTTATTTAGCCTGTTCAGGTCCACAATCATAAAAATAAAAGTCGAACATACGCTAAACTCTGCAATTCTCGTTCTTCGCTATCGGGTTATTTCTCTAGGGTTCTCTATTTTGGATTTTTACTCCAGGAAATGCTCCATGTTGCCTTAATGAATTTTCAATTTTGTGTAAGTATGTGGAGTGATACCTGTCAGGAAATCTTTCTGCATAGAGTGCGACTGATCTTCGTGCGTTGCGATTACACTCTCCAAATATTAACATTAAATCGACCTTTTCACTATTATTCATTATGTAGTTGCCTAATAATTTCATACAATAACGTTGTAATTATAAATGCCGTCACAGCTTAAGTAATTACATATAAACACTAATTTTGAAAGACGTGAAACAATCTGAAACAACTTCACAAAGCAGTTGTTTCCGTTTTCCATGGCAATAACTATTTTGTTTTTTAAACAGTGATCTTGTACTCCTTCAAACAGTTTTTTGCGATTTACAACAAAATTCTCCGATATAATACCCATAAAATTTTATATTTACAGAAAGAAAAAATAATGAAGAATCAGTCTAAAAAATATACAGGGTATCATTTAAAAAACAATAGTTGTGTTCGTTTCCGGAAATGAAAAAAAATATTTGATAGCCCTATTAAATGTAGCACATGGCCGTAAACAAAAAATAATTTAACTTTTTTTTCATATATCGTAAAATAAAGAAGTTATTGAATGGTCCCCTACTTTGGATCACACTATCATGTTACGTCGACTAATGTGTATATATAGCATATGTATATATATACACTTAATATGAGCAATTTGTTGACCAAAATATTTATTGGATTTGCTTTATGAGAATTGTATTTATTTATTTATTTATGCTATTTATTATTATTTATGCTATTGTATTTATTTATTTGGCGACCACGTCCTTTCTTGTGCGGACAAAGCCTGCCGCCTAATTGTTGTTTGAATTACTCGCGCACCGCGATTAACTAGTAACGCGTAACGTGAAAACTACAATCTTCCTTATTTCTTAACCGATTTCAACAAACAAGGTGTCACTAGAAAGATAAATTAATTTCGAAATTATTTAGTCTCTTCTAAAATTTTCATTTGGGCTACGGTTTTTTCGTAATTCCACGTTAAAAAATTGACATGGCCACCATTTTGAAAAAAATTAAATTACGTAAATGAATATTTTTCCTATGTTGTGTCTTTGTAAGATACATCCGTGTGCCAATTTTTATGAAAATATCTTAAAAAACAACACATATAATTTTATTTAGAAAAAATACAAAATGGCGGTTAGCGGCTAAATGAATCCGAAATCGAAAAAAAGTCATTCTTGATTTTTTTTTCAAAATTGTCCATAAAATCCAAAAACGTATAGCCAGCCCAACCTTTTTGTAACACCCTATATATATATATATATATATATATATATATATATATATATATATATATATATATATATATATATATATATATATAATATATATATATATATATATATATATATATATATATATATATATATATATATATATATATATATATATCCTTACCTATAACTACCCTTGTCGCAGGCACATTTGTACCAAACGCGCTTGGCTGCTTTTAGCACCGAGCTCGGGGGATAAAATTGTATAAGGCACGTTGTGCGTGGTTTGCCGGAGGTACTACTCCGTATTATCACGTAGTGCGTTCTTTGCTACCCTCAAACAATAATTATCTTCCTCTTCAACAAAAGAGAAAAGTAATTTAAAAAAGGTTGTAATATAAACCCTCACCATTGGCTGCTCTGCACCGATTTGGGTTTTTAAGTTGCAAGCACAGACGTCGCTATTTCAACGGAGGTTTAGGCCCCGAACAAATAGTCACATCTCTGCAAAATAATCAACCCCATACCATCTCATTATCCCTATAGAAGGTGAACAGAGGTTTCACCCCGAGCACACACTCTCGTACACAAATTCTACTACATGAATTCCCTAACACTACCATAAATCCACATTGTCTACCCTGTATATACAACCCCTATTTTACAAATTAAAACGTTTCACACTTCCTGGTCCATGTCACCAACACATGTTATATCTAACTAAAAATATAAAAAAAAGAAAAGAGTAATGTCTTGGTCAGGTCAGAAATTGTACAAATCAGTAAATGTAAGGTGCAGGTATAAAGTCAATAAGTATGTTTGTATCTGGTCTGGTAAATAAGTGTAAATAAGTCAATTGGATAATTCATAAGTAACTGTAGTAGAATAATGTGTTTGATAGAAATGGACTTTGTAAGATTCAAAATCTCGTAAATATGATATTGATATATAGTGATATATATATTATATGATATATGATAGTTATAGTATATATAGTATATGATATATATATGAGGTTATATATATATATGAGGGGAAATTGGAGAGGGAAAAGTGAGTAAAGTGATAAATTATTTAAATAATGTGAGTAGTTGGATGTGAAATAATAGGTAAATATGGAGGTTTGATAGAATATTATTTAGGAGAAGAATAATTTGTAGTGTAGGATTTAGGTGTATTAATAAGTTCAGTAAAATTGTGTGTGTGTATGTGTGCGTGCGTCGTGCGTGGTGTGTGTGTGTGTTGATGTGGTGGCGTGGCGTGGTAGTGAGGTGAGTGAGTGCAATGCGAATGAGTCGAATGTGAGTGCGATGTGAGTGCAATGTGCTGAATGCGAGTGAGTGATGCGCGCGCGCGTGCGTGCGTGTGCGCGTGTATGTGTGTGTAAACAAGATAGCAGCGAGATAGTTTTAGCTGGAGTGATGAAATTTGACATACGGCTATTATAGCAAAGTCGTAAATGCGGATAAACCTTTGGGACATGATGGACCACTGTAACTACCTACAGTTTTTTTTTTTCAAGTAAACTAGTTTAAATGGGGCTATTAAATTGAAATTTCTTAAGTGCGTGACAGACACTGAAAAACTATAAAATATGACATATCAAGATTATCGAGGCACCAGAAAGGTGCAGAATCAATATCAGTATCTCTATACAAATTCATGAAATTTAGAAATACGGACGTTACATACAGAATTTATATACAATCAAAATTCGTTCTCAAAACCATTGATAAATATTTGCCTATTGAAAGATCTTGCACCTGATATTAAAATTTAATTCAATGATAATATTCTAATAAATATACATTAATTTTTTATTAAGTCATCTATCTCTTTTATTACCGACCCATAAAAAATTATGGCTTTATTTGCATATAATTTCATTATTGATCACGTATATTATTTGCAATAAAAGAAAAACCTACAAAAAAAAGATAATATATTGACCGACCATTACAGCATTTTAGTAAATAACAAAGATCAACCCGATTTGTATAAACACAAGCAAATTAGCATGTTAAAGATATATCAAAATTTTACTTTAAGTGAAAGAAAGCAAATTTTAGCATAAAATTTCACATTTGGTGAACGTGGGAAAAACAAATACGCTTAAGAATAATTAATGAATACGAGAGTACATTCACCGTTACATAAAAACCAAGTAAATAAACTAATTACAATAATATAATTTACGCTTTCGTAACTGATGATTTCCGTAAAAATTCTAAGGAAGGAGAAATAGACACGCGTGTTACTCGCATATACTTTAATTAAATGCGTACATCCGAACATAGCAAGGGTCATGTTCATAATAAATAGCAGAATAAGCTACGTGATGCCATGTTCCTAATGTTTGAAAATACTTCCTTACAACGTTTTCTAACTCTAATATGTACGTGCTGTGTTTTGGTTTGTTTGTCTCCTACAATAAGAACGTTGACATGAACATATATTAGTTTAGCTGCCTTCGTGCTTGATTCACGAACATTTTCTTTTATACTTAAATTCAATTCGTATTGACATAGAAGATAAGGAATTGTTTAAGAATAATGACTCTTCAATAAGCTATAAATTTATAATTGACAATTTTATCCTTTCCCAGCAGTATTTAAAAGTTTCAATCTTATTTTATCAAGTATTTAAATTTAAAACCATTTATGGAGTGTCCTATTTGTGAGATTTCCCATTTAAGTTAAAATCCGTTATGAAAATTGTGATCGATATTTCAAATAACTTAACTCATTCATTTTTTCTGTAGGAAAACATAACTATGCTAAAACAGATGGGCACAATTAAGATAAAATCCATCACTTCAATTTACAACAAGAAAATAATTTTTAACACCAGACATCTTGTTCATATGTGAACTTGCTAATATAAAATTACGGCATGTTTTTTTTGGAACCGAAAGTGTATGATACCGTTTCTAAAATTCCCTGTTACAAAGGGGTATAGAAAACCATTTACAAGTTAGCAGGAAATGTATTTCATGTTAAACACCTTCATTTACACTCCATAAGTTTGGCATTATGGAAAATTGCTACAATAAACTGAGCTGGTGGGTCAGTGGTAACATGCTTAGTATTCGGGTGGTTATATAATGGATTCCCGTTTCGCTCTATATGACGTTTTTTTTGGGGATTTTCTTTTTACACATATACAGGCATGATCAATTCATAGGCACGCCATATGCGACTAACCCTGCTCCTTCTGATTCTAGCTGACCGCACCCATCCTTAATGCTAGAGTGTTGGGAATCCATCACTGTAGCTGAAGGAGCACGCAAAACTCAATAAACAATTCGTAAAAATACACCTCAACTTAAAACTGACAGAAACCAAGACTGTGGCATACAAAATAGGTGTGGAAATGAGCATACAAAATAACGCTATATGTATTGTAAGCAAGATAACAAACTTAATATGGTAACACATCCCTTTAGATTTTGTTGGATAGTCCTCTGTATTTCTTTCTCCATTGCTTCTGCTGACAGTTACGAAGTTCAATAACGGGTGTATACTTATGCGCCATTTCGTACCGTTAAAATTAAATTTTGCGCCCCAATAGGAAGTAACTTGTAATAAAAATAAGCACGGCAAACTTTTGGATAAATAATTTTTTATGTAGTAATTAGTTGCCAATCGGATACCATTTTGCACCGTTAAAATAAAATTTTGCGCTTTTGTAGGAAAAATGTTATTTTTTTTAAATTTTTTTATTATTATTGAAATGCATCAACCACTGGGTTATTCGCCTTTTATACTAATGCTATAATTGTTATATGACGCTTTTCTCGCTTTCATTGTTAGATTTGTTTTAATAGTTCTGTCTCATGTAGAAATCTAAATATTCTGCACAGTTCGTCTTGTTCTAATTTTATATTGTTTTCTATGCCGTTAGTTATACATAATCTGGTTCTAACATCTTTGTATTTGTTACATGTTTCAAAAATATGTTTTATAGTTAGAACTACCTTGCATTTATCGCATAATGGCTGACCTAAACTTTTAAGTATATATGTGTGTGCAAGTTTCGTGTGTCCCAGTCTAAGGCGTGTTAATATAACACTGTTTCTTCATTTCAGCTGCGGAAAAGGTTTTCTTTCTTGAGCTATGGGCATAAACGCTTTTAAGAATCCATTTTCTTTTTCCCATTCTTGTTGCCATACAGCCCATAATTTTTGTTTTATTTTGCCTTCTTTTAGTTTGAAGTCATGTTCTATACTTAGGGTTTGCTTAACCTCATTTAATCGATTGTGTATAGGTTGATTTAGTTTTTTTGTGACCTAATGTTTTGGCTTTTGCTGTATTGTTATTGCGTATTTCATTAGCAACCAGATTCTTCTGAATTTTAATGGCAGAATCCCTGCTTCAACATAGAGGCTACTAACATGAGTAGTCGGAAATACCCCTATCGCGTATCGGACACATGCATTTTGTACGATGTCTAATGCTTGTAGGTTACTTTTGGCCGCAGAACCATATATAAAGGACCCATAGTCCAAAACCGACGATATTAACGCTTTATATACGCATTAAAGGACTTCTCTATCAGCTCCCCAGTGGCAATTTGACAAGCACTTTAACACAATTAAAGAATTCCGGGCTTTTCTTGAAATTGTTTCTATGTGTGGTTTCCACGATAATGATTTGTCGAATAATACTCCCAAAAATTTATGGTAAGTTACACACTTGATCCTATGTTCCTTCAAAGTTAGGTTTGGTGGTTGATGTGGATGATTTAATTTGCAAAAATGTGTGCATTCCGTTTTGTTGGTGGTATTTTAAACCCCACTGATTCTGCTTCTCTTACTATTGAGTCCACCACATTTTGTAATGTTGCGTAGTGTGTTTTGTCTCTCTCGCTATGAGCGAATATCACTAAATCGTCTACGTACATGCAGTGGCTTATTGAAGGGTGTAATGTACTTGTGAGCCCGTTTACTGCAACTCCTCTTTGTAAAATTACATCGAAATGGCTAACTTCACAGCCGTGAACATCTGCATAAATCAATTTCTGTACTATGGACTAATTAAACACCAATTATGCGTCGTTTTGCGCCGCTAAAATAAAATTTTGCGCTCCCATAGGAAATAATTTATTGCAAAAACTACATCCACAAGGTTAACTTTATAGCCTTATAAATAAATTATCATTTCTTGTGCGATAATTAGCTACCTACCTGTTAAAGTATTTTGCGCCCCTACAATGATAAAGTTATTGTAAAAGTTACATCAATACGGCTACCTTCCCAACCGTAAACTTCTGAGCAAATCGATTTTATAAATACTTAGGCGCCAACTGTGCGCTGTTTTAGGTCGCTATAATAAAATTTAGCGCCTCCAATAAAATAAGTTATTGCATAAATTAGATCGACAAGGCGAACTTCACAGCCGTGAACTTCTGAATATTTTTTTTCGTAGTTAGGCACCAATTATTTGCCGTTTTGCTAAAATTAAAATTTGCGTCCCTATAGAAAATAAATTAATGTAAAAATAACATCGGCAAGGCTAACTTCATATTCTTCTTGCACGAAAACTAGGCAGCCATTATGCGTCATTTTGCGCTGTTGAAGTAAAATTTTGCATACTTATAGGAAACTTATAGTAAAAACTACATATACAGGATAAACTTCACGGCCGTGAACTTATGCACAAAATTAATCTTTTATTGTGCGTTAATTAGATGATAATTATGGGGCGTTTTGCGTAAAACATAATTAAATAATTGTGTATATTTACTGCGTTGTAGTGGATAAGCAACCTTATGAGTTTAAAACGTAGGTAGGTAGCTTCAAAATTAAATAGCAAGATGTATATTAGAATATTTCATAAGTAATTTATAGTGATAAGCATGTTTAAAGGAAAAAACACGAGTTGTAGTGCACTTAGAGTTAAGATTAGTAAGAATAATGTAGAATCCAACAAAGTTAACATTAGAAAAAATTAGTATAGCCATAATGTGAGAAAATGGGTTAAATATAATAAAAATAAATGCATCCATCACGGAAGAAGTGGAGCTTTAATAATAATACAGGAAAAATACACATTGAGAAACTAACAACGCATTTAAGTAAATCTATTAGAGCATAACGAAAAAAATTGATTTACGTAGAAGTTAACAGCTCGGCTCGGCACCTGTCGATGTAATTTTTACAAGAGGGCGCAAAATTTAATTTTAACAGAGCATAATAAGCGCCTAATTTTCTTACAAGAAAATACTAACCGCTGTATGAAGTTAGTCGTGTCGATGTAATTTTTACAATAACTTGTTTCCTGTATGGGGGGATTTTAACGTCGGAAAACAACGCACAATTGGCGCCCACTTACTGTATATAAAAAAAAATTATTTATGCAAAAGTTTACGACTGTGTAGTTAGCCATGTTGATCTAATTTTTACAATAACTGGTTTACTATAAGGACGCAAAATTGAACATTGCTAACGCAAAAAGACGTATAATACGTGCCTATTTATGGCTATAATAACTGGTGGTAGCGCAATATTTTATTTTACCGGCGCAGAACAACGTATACTTCGCCCTTAATTACTGAATTAGAGAAATTGATTTATGCAGCATAGCTTCTTCCCTATAAGCGCGCAAATTTTTTTTCAACGGAGCATAACAGGCGCCCAATTACCATGCAAAAAAAAGATTAATTGACTCATGAGATTAGCCGTCAATGTAATCTATGCAATAACTTATTTCCTAATGGGAGCGAAAATTATATTTCACCGGCGCAGAATTGAAACCTAATTACCGCCTAAGAGAGAATTTATTTATGTAAAAGATGTTCAATCGGGAAGGTGGAAAGGAGAGTAAAGTATTTACTGTGCAAGATTAAATTGTGGAGCAAGTGGACGAGCTGGTATATCTCGGTAGAATGTTTACTGCAGATGGTATAATGGAGGGCGAGATTGGACGAAGGGTCAATGCTGGAAGGAAAGTGATTGGAAGTATGTGGACGATAATGAGAAACGAAAGCATGAGCCTAGCTGCGAAACGAGCAATCTATAATGGCGTGTTTGTCCCGTCAGTACTGTATGGAAGTGAGATATGGGAAAATTAAATGCCGTGGGTATGAGATTCCTGAGAAGCGCATGTGGTCAAACGAGAAGGGACAATATAAAGAATGAATGCATAATGACGGAGTGTGGCGAAAAAAAAACGATGATGGATAGATATAAAAGTAGTACATTACGTTGGTTTGGTCACATTGAGACAATGCACAACGCAAGATTAATGAAGCAAATATATGTGGGTGAGATTAGAGGAAAGGCTGGGCCTGGTAGGCCGCGTAAAACTTGGCTGAATGTAGTAGAATGTATGATAAGGGAAAGAAAGATAAGGAGTTTTAAAAATAAAAGGGCATATCTGAGACAATGTATGAATCTTGCGGAAGCTAGGGAGGTATGCGAAGATAGGAAAGCGTGGAGAAAGATTGTAAATAAAAATAAATAAGAGGGAGGGATTGTTTTGCCTAGCCCGCAAAGGAATGGCGTGAATATTAAGTTAAGAAGGTGTGTAAAGTTAGACGTGTCGAAGTGCTTTTTGCAGTAGCTTGTTTCCTATAGGATCGCCAAATTTAAACTTAATGGCGCCTAATTATAGTACAAGAAAAGATAAATTTATATATAAGGATATGAAATTGACCCTGTCACTTATTTCCTATGGGGGCAAAATTTTACTTTAGCGGCGCAAAATAGCTAATAATTGGCGTCTAGTTAATGCGTTAGAGAAAATTGATCTATGCAAAAGTTCACGGTGTATTGATGTAATTTTTATAGCTTGTTTCCTGTAAAGGCGCAACGTTTACCCTTAATAGCTCAAAAAGGTGCATAATAAGTACCTAATTATGGGGCAAGAAAAGATTATATATATATATATATATATATATATATATATGAAGTTAGTTACATGTAACTTTTGCAAAATTTTATTTTAGCCAACGCATAGTTGGCGCCTAATTACTGCATAAGAAAAAATTGATTTACGCAGAAATTCACCGAAGTTAGCCGTGCTAATGTAATTGTACAATAACTTCTTTTCTATCAGGTCGACAAGTGTTATTTCAGCGGATCATCATGGCGCCCAACAAGTGCCTAATTGCTGCATAAGGAGTGATTTACACAGGTTACGTTTGTGAAATTAGCTATGCCAATGTGATTTTACAATAACTTATTTTCTATAAGGGCACAAAATTTTACTTTAGTGGCGAAAATCGCGCGTAATTGGTGCCTGATTACTTCATTTTTTTTCAAAAGTTCACGGCTCTATGAAGTTAGCTCTGTTTATTAAATTGTTTCTACACCTTATTTTCTGTTGATCTTTACTTAGCTATTGAGACATTCTTAGGTCAGTACCTTATATGACAATACTCAAGTTTTCCCGTTATTTATACAAACCATTACATTTTAAGAACTCAAATGTTCTAGACGTTCTAGTTTCATTTCATTAGGTTGAGATACGCTCCCCAATCGGTAGATTGGAATGAAGAAATGATATAACGTACAATTAAACATTTTTATATCCGTCTAATTCACTGTTAAATAAATGTTTATTAATATTAGAAAAGTAGTTTAGACCTTGAAGGTCATTGAAAAGATATCGCCAAGATTACTCTTAGATATCCAGAGAAAAGTCTACAATTTTTGTACTGGACATCTGTGACTAGTATTACTTAAGTTAGTGCGCCTTTCTTCCGGTGACGTTTATTTTGACTTTCAGAGATCAATTTTGTAAATCGCGAAGATCATATTCAACGTAAAATTGACCCCTTCGAAAAAATTTAAATAAACTTTAAATGACTTTGATGGTCATAGTTAAGGTCAAATTCAAATTCCGCCTTCTTTTTATATTGACAGGTGAAGTTTAGTTGGTCTGGGACGTTCAGTTAAGAAATTGCAACGGTTTAGAGACGACGCTTAAATGAAAAACCCTGAAATAGACAAAAACACTATTCACACGATCCGAACCATCAAAAACAACCCCGTACACAATCGATTACGTGCATGATATTGTTTTAAGCATCGAAGAATAAACATTGGCGAAATAGCTAGTTGTAGACGTATCAAGTGAACGCATACATTACTCACGTAGAATTGTCTAAGCTGTCAGCAAGATGGGTACCGCGATTGCTGAATGATGACCAAAAACTAATAAGAGTGTGAACATCGTGCGACGATTTGTAGCTGTTTAGCAAGTTGATTTTCTGCGCCGCTTTGTTACAGTCGATGAAACTTACATTCATCACTACATTGCCGAACCAAAACGGCAGACTCAACAATGGAAACATGGTGGCAGTCCTCCGCCAAAGAAGGTAAAGTCATTTTCATTGGCCGTGAAGTTAATGGCTACGATTTTTTTGGGATTCGAAAGAGATACTTCTCATCGACTATTTCACAAAGGGCTCAACCATCAACGTAGGATATTATGCTGCACTTTTGGGCCAAACAAAGTATCAACTTCTGAAAAAAGACGCGGGATGGTCCGAAAAAGGTGCTCTTTGGTCACCTTCCCATTCCAGTCGCATTCTTCGTGAAAAATTGGTTTAACTTTGCTTCGAGGTTATTCGACACCCTACTTACTTGTCAAATCTTGCTCCGAGTGACTTTCACTTATACTCCGAAGCTCAAACTTTTCCTTGTCGGAAAGAATTTTAAGACGGGCGAAGAAGTAATTGCTGCAACGGAGTAATATTTTAACAGCCTTGAATAAGGTCACTGCAAAACAAGCATAATGGCACTTCAGCATCGCTGATCCAAGTGTGTTGGTGTACAAGGAGAACATGTTGAATAATAAAAAACAATGCTTTAACTAATCTCTTCCATTTCTAGTCTCACGTCCCATCAAATCATCCTCCTATATAAAACATTGTGGAAATATATCTGAACCATTAGTGCCATCAATTATGGAATTCCACGAAGTAAGATAAGAATATAAACTTAAATAACTTTTTTTCTAGGACTTTTATGATAGAGATAAGATGTATCTAGCTCAATTCAGTTGAAAATATTTCTTAATAAAGGACCAAGAAAGATTGAAAGAAATATTTTTAAAGCAAACCAAAGGTCCTGATGAACTAAAATAATATTTTTGACCTGACAACCATGGTCGATGATCAACAGAAAAAAAAACAATTCTATCAAAAGCAATTTATTTACTAAGAACAACAAAATGAGTTGTGGGGCAAGATTACCTATAGTTTCCCTTGAAAACTAGCAATTGTCGGACCAAACGCCGAAAAATTTTGGTAATTAAAACTTTCTCATAAAGTTGTATTCTATTTTGGTTGTTTTCTCTTCTAACCTGCCTGATATTATGACACTATTCTAAATTTTTTTTTAAAAGAATATTACAAAAATTTCAGCCTTAATTATCTAATATTAGTTCAATTTGCACAAAGCACCCGATACCGCTTATAGCATAACATAACCATTATGTTTAATTAATCCACATATTTCAAATTATCATTATAGAATTCATAGAAACGTGGTTTAATTACTGGCAAATCTAATTAACCTATATTACCCAATTTTACAGGTTTCTAAACCATTTAATTTAAATAAAACATATTTTTGTTAGTCGTATCTACAATAAACATAATCATATAAATAAACTAATTACGTATCAAGAAATTATTGCGAGATTATAAAAATTGGATCACCAATAATAAACCAATTTCCGATAGGTACCCAGTACTAGGACTTCTGCCGATAAAAAACTCACCAGGACTTAAATGTTAATCTGTCGGATTCCCCAACTAGTGCTATAAATCATGATTATATTAATAAATATCACGTTGTTATAAGAATTCAAACTTAATTTAGTACAAATACAGGATTGATTTTAAAATAATATACAACATAATTTGTCATTATTTTTAACCTGTATAAAGATACGTCAGATTAAGGATTAAGTCGAGTAAGTGAAATATGTAGTATATCCTTGTGAATGGATAGTAATATACAAAAGTGGAAGATACAACAAATTATAACAGCAAAACCACAAATTCGATTTTAATCTTAACCGTGAGTAACCTTAACGAGTATTAGTTTGATTATAAATATAGTAGGCGTAGCATGCAATTATAACGGAAGTTTATTTACTATCCACATAAAGAAAACATCTACACATTTTATGTGTAACGTAAAAAATCACGCAAAAAAAGATAACGCGTATCTTAACGTGCGCAATATCTAGATTAAGCCTTACGAAAGACTCTCGAATGCACATTACCAACCACTCCTTGGGTGGTAGTTTGGAAATCGTGACTCTTTAGTATGTCGATGTTTAGTACACACGATTTTTTCAAATGCAATTCCACATAATCCTATCAAATCTGATATAGATTATTAAAACTTACTGTTTTATTGCTAGAATGAGATTTAATGCATAATGGGTAGTAAGGAAGGTTTTATGGGTAGAAAAAGCTGTACTTACTTGCATTCTCCCGGCTTATCACATCTTCCATGTACTGGATGACAACTAGTTTTACAAACAGCTGCAACAAATTTAAAACGTTACTATCTGAAATATTTTAATTAGTTTAATTTCTTACATAATAAAAGAGAATTAAGTGAACCTGTACTTAAACGATTAAGAAGGTAAACGTATATACATAAGGATGATATATGATTGTTTGATTTCTATTTGAAATTAATTGTCCAATAAAAGTGAAATACACCGCGCATTGCAGCCTGCATGTGCATTATCGCATCGATTGCCAATAGGCAGTCAATCGGTGTCATGTTGAAGAGGCAAAACTCCTATTAAGTTAGCAGTAAACACGGTTGGGTGTAAAGTAAGCTCTAATAAGGTACGGTACATGCTGTGTGCTTACAAAACGCAAAGTACCAGTCAGTTAAAGAAGAAGGCAGTTAAATACGATTAACTATCTTTGAAATGTTTCATCGACTAAAACACGCTATGGTTTATGTTCGAAAGCGTATTTTAGAATCTCATAGCCAGATTTCTTTTGGAAATTTTTAAACAGTGAATCAAACAAATAATCTGCGTAATTAAATTTATATCTTTTAACCTTCCATTGTGAAATTCCATATTTAATAGCACTAATGTTTTAATTAATTAATTTTTCAACGCGTTTTAATACATCATGTATTGTCATCAAGAGAAAATTTATAAATATTATATGTAGTAACATCATTAAGGTAAACGAGCAAACTTGATGTAAATTACAATTCTATATTTAAAATATCGATTAAAGGTGCGTATATAAGATCAACCTGATCGTTCATTAGTTTCGCATGCTTTGTCACCGTGTGTAGAAATTATGGTAAAAAATTAAGATTTTTAATTTTGTTGTAAGAATTTGGTGGAAATTTAGGAATATTTATATGTAAAGTTTGGGATGCACTGATTTTAGTCATGAAATTGTGAATTTCTGGATTTATTGGAAGCAGTAGTAAATTATTTGTTATTCAGCTTAATGATTGTTGTCTATTTTATATATTGAGGTTTAAAAAATGCGATTAGTTATGGCGCGTATTTATTTTAGTAATATTTGTTTACGTTTGTTCGTGTTGTAATGTAGTAAAAAGATTTAAGGAAAGTAGTTTTATTTTGCACATATCAAACAATCGATAGGTGATTTTCTTTGTGGATAGATTAGTTTAGTTGTTATGAGGAAATTGCGTCATTGAAGATCATTTCTTAGTAGGTTAATTATTTCACGAGATTGTATAGGGCTGTTAAGTCAGGGAAAATTTTATGAAGTGACGCGATATTTAGAATTTGTTTTAGGTAAGAATTGAAAGGGAAGTGAATATAGATCTTGTAGGGCGTTAATTTAAGTTAATTATTTACTTCGAGTATACACGAAAATTTTCTCGTTTTTACCACGTGAACTGTTTAAATTAATATTTAAATTAATTGCATTAAGTCATACGCGATCTATACCCGATTGTTAGAGTGGTGGTGAGTAATTTAATCCTCTTTAATATTCTGTGGGCTGTTATCCCGCTTCGGTTTGGAGTATTTTTTCCCAGGGCACATTTGTTTTTGTGTAATTTTTTTCCCGGTGCATTATTGTCACTTACGGGAAGGATAATCGAGAATGACTTTGCTACACGTTTTAAATAAATAGAGGGCTGGTTTAATAAACTTGTGACTGTTATCGGGGATCAGTTGTAGTGCTTCAAGAAACTGCATACAGCGCTGATGATAAAAGCATCACACTGTCAGCTTTCTTTAAAATTCATGAACATTGAAAAGAATAACCTTGATGGAGAGCAGCAAGTCGATCGTTCCGGCGCGTCATTTCGATACTTTTCATTCATGCATCCTTCGATTGGTGTAAGTTAACACATTTTAAATGTTTTATTTTAATTTGCTTTGTAATAAATACGGGGTGTCCCGCATAAAAACCGCGAAGGGCCATTCTACAGTTCATTGTTAACAAAAATGTTTCAATAAAGCACTGTCTGAACATCAAAGGTTTCTGAGTTATGGAAATTTTTAGTTTTTCTAGCATTTTATGAGTCTACGTCATAGAACGCATAGTTACTTCCTTAAGATTAAGCTTAAAAAAATCTGAACGATGCATTTGAAACATAAATGAACGTTCATTCTAAGGGTAAGAGAAACAATTAGTTTCTTTGTTTGTTTGTTAAAGCTGGGGCACGTCAAAGAAAAATAATTCAAAATTTTACTTTTTTTAATTTAGTCTTGAACACTTCGAGCATGAGCTAGCTGCACCAGAACCGCGTAAAGTTTGCAAAAAAATCTGCCTTGTCTGCTAGCTTCAAAACGGTATAACGCAATGTATTGTGGTCGTACGTGAAGGGGGGTAAATCTCTAGTAAATAGTGAAATCCTCGTGTTTCAGTCATACCGACGATCATTAATAAATGAATTTGCGGAAAAAACGCGCGCCTTGTTTAAAATTTGATTTTTTCTTCATACAGATCGGAAAATTTTTAAAGAAGACCAGCGTAAAATAAATTTACGTAATCGGGTAGAGATCTAGCCCTTTTTGAAATTTATGGCGTTTGACATACACATCGTTTTGAGGGGCCCCTGCTTCTAAATCTCAAATAATTACTAACAACGTTCTTTAATTTTGGGTACCGGGATATGCTCTATGTCTATGGTTTTTACAAATGCCGAAGCAGCTGTGCAGAAATATGTAAGACGTTTCCCGACTCGACGTACTCCGCATAGAGATATTTCTGTATCATTATTTATTCGTGCAAGGGAGACTGGTATTCTGCGAGACTATGAAACAAGGGAAAGTGGTGCAAATGCAAACCTTAATGCCAAATCTGTAACAGTTCCAAATAAAGTAGAACGAGATACCTCGAGCACAGAATATTATGAAGAAATGGGCTTCACCCATACCATACTACAAGTGTTCAAAGCTTGCTTGTCGAATATAATGCTGCGAAGATGCAATTTTGCAATTGGTACAGATTCTGTGGACTGATGAAGCCACATTTAGCCGTTTATGGATTTTAAATCTTCACAATTCCCCTCAATGATGTGATGAAAATCCCCGTTGCAAAATAACACACCACTATCAAGACGAGCTTCGGGCAAACCTCTGGCTTGGTTTGACGCAAAATCAACTTTTCGGCCCCATCATTATACCCAATCGACTTACCCCAAATGGTTTTCTTAAAACTCTTAATGATGAAGTTATGGATTACATGACTTCGTGTACTCCAGAATAATTGGAAACTAGATTCATGAAAATTTTGCAAATAAACAGAACGGGCGGTTTGGTCCAGTGAGATGGCCGCCAAGAAGTTCAGGCTTAACGCCATTCGATTGTTATCTTTGGGGCACATTCAAAACTAGGGGTCTATGAGGGAAGAATAAGTACACGGGAAGAACCAGTAGCCCGAATACGTTTTTGTCGCGACCTTTTAAAGAACAGTACGGCAGAGCTTCGCGGTGCTGTTGATTGAGTTCGTAAGAGATATCGGCTATGCGTGCAGAACATTGCTGGACATATTGAAAATTTACTTTTCCTGTTTTTTTTTAGATTGAGTATAACCTTTTACTATAGTTTAAACACGTTTTTTTAGATCAAATAATCTTCTCATTTGTGAATTGACTAAAAAATTCTACTCACTTTGCCTTATGATTAAGATGAAAATCGGACGATTTCATCATTTGATAGACATTTGCTCCCCTTCACATACCGTTAAATTATTCTTCTATGGTTAATCTCAAGGAAGATATGGTACGTTTTATGATGTTGAATCAGAAAATGTTAAGAAAACTAGAAACCTTCTACTCAGAAACCTTTCAAATTCAAAAAGTGCTTCATAGGAATATTTTTTTTTTGCAAATGAAGGTTCACGGTTCTTATAGGGGTCACCCGGTATAAACAGTGTCTGAGAATTATTGAACAGGTTATTTGATATAAGATACACGCCACCAGCTTTGTAGCATATACTGGATTTTATTTTCTTATTTCTTTTTTTAAAGCATTCTTAACCGAAATTTATTTACGTAAGTTTCTCTGCTATTGAATTGTTCTACGTTGGCTGATGGTGACGACGTGCTGATTTGGATATTATTATCCTTAATGGTTTGTTTTATTAATAAAAGGCGTGTGCTGACTTCTATCACTTGAAAGCGCTTTTGTGGAAGTAAGAGAAAGAGAAAAATAGGTATTGTGTACACAAATTTTAAAGATTGGAGAAGTTGTGATTCTTGACAAGAACTTTATTGCTGATTTAAGAATGAGTGTGGCGTATTTAGACAATTTTAACTTACTACAATACACGATTTTTAAAACTAATTATTGAGTTACCTTTATGTATTGTGTATTTGTAAAGAAAGAGTTCACAGGTGCAAAAAGGGTGTAACCCCA
This sequence comes from Vesta saturnalis, assembly GCA_036346205.1. Taxonomy (NCBI): domain Eukaryota; kingdom Metazoa; phylum Arthropoda; class Insecta; order Coleoptera; family Lampyridae; genus Vesta; species Vesta saturnalis. The sequence goes on along the minus strand of JARFJB010001682.1, from coordinate 1,951,182 downwards.
GTAGAGCCAAAAAGTGAGAGCTACACTGCGGTACTTAAGCATTACGTTTCAGATTTAACCTAGGATTCGATGAGTGCGTGACCTGCAGGAGGCGGTAAAACGTAGGTTCACGTAATTTTTCCTGTTTTATATTAAAACTTCTCCTTTTGTTAGCGTACCTTTTTATGCCCATTTCAAGGCAGCGTCGCGTCCAAAACATTATCCAATTTGACTTACCGGTTACCGTAACTACAATCTTTAGTAAAACTCATGATCCTAATGACAAGCGAGTTGGCCCTTGCGGTTATTCGCTTGTGCAATGTTCTAATGCCGTTTGATTCCATTACAGCTTACAAAACATCCAATTTGTCTTTTTTTTACAAAATTTCGAAAATGTAATATTGTTTTGTGAAGACATAAGGTGATTATATAATATTAGATAATTTGGTAAAACTTGATTTGCCTGTGTGTTTAAATTTGTAACATCTAATCTGTTCATTGTATATAATGTCAAAGTTTCTAAGTGTTTGTCCAATATAAGCAACATTACAGAATGTGCAGCTCAATTTACAAATACCCGACTTCAATATCTCGTTAATTGAATCATTCGTATTAGTATTATCATCTTTTTTTTGAGCAAATAAACTAAACCACATAAAAACTAACCAAAAAAAATGTTTAGAACTAATTAATAGATTACAAAACATAAAATTACCACCACATAGTACGGTGTGTCTCAAATCTGCCTTGCATCTAGTGCTATAATGGAAATCGTAATAGGGTTGGTTAAATTAGCACGCTTTTAGAGAACATTATTAAAAATTTAAATCCGCCTTATAAGATTTGATTAATCTGTTGTGGTTTTTGAGATAATGGGAATTAACCAAAACTGTGCTTTTTTAATAGTCCGTAAATGAGTAGTATTGCAGCGTTTTGGTTAATAAATTATTAGGGCACTTTTATAAGGAAATTAAATAAAGACAAAAATAATTTTTTAGCTTCATGTGTTTTGGAGATATTCACATAAGCTTTTTTATTTTCTTATAGACCCCATATTGGATTTTTGCACTTTTGGAAAAACCTCTTCAAAAACTTTCCAATGATGTATTGCAAGTCTAGATTAATAGTTTCCAAGCTTCAAAATTCGAAATTATTGTTTTTTTCATAGTAAGCTTTGATTACGCACGGCCGCCATTATGAATCAAAAGAATTCCTCGTATCGCTATTCGATATCGCTGAGACGTCATTAAAATGCGTAATTTATTTATTTTTATAAAGTGTTAAAGGTTTTTCAAGTACTTAGTATGGCTATTAATTATTCTAATAAAGAAAATTTAAATCTGATTTACCTTTATTTTAAAGCTAACCGGAATATAAAAGCTGTAGCACCAGCATATGCAAAAACAATTTCCGGAGCAACACCAACCTAATCAGAGACATTTTAGATTTTTAGTTACGAATATGTTAGCTTATGGATCTTTTTTGAAAACAAAACGCAAAACTATAAAAAATAAATAAGCAAGAAATGCAACCATAGTGGAACTTGTCAGCAACGACCCAACTACTTCGAGATGAAAAATTGAAGAAAATACTGAAATTCCCAAATCAACTATGTATCGAGTTCTAAAACATCGTTTACATCCGTAGGGTCACCACGGAGATGATTCTAATCGAAGAATTTGATTTGTTGAATGGTTTATAAGGAAATGCCAATATATATCAAACTTTCAATTCAGTATTTTGGAGAGAGGAAACACGGTTTATGAATTATGAAGTATTTAATAAGCATAATCATCATTGCTGGGAAATAGAAAATCCAAAGAATTTAGACAAATGGAGGGAGACAAGACATGCATATCTGTTTATTAGATTTGTGTATAGCTGTTTTATATCAATTTGTTTATAAGATTTTTTTTCCATAGTTACACTAATTCTATTTAATTATTAGGTTAATTATTACGTATAATAATAAATAAAAAGTTCCTAAGTAGACATCTGAAATGTCTCTCGTTGCCTTGATGTAAATTTTTAAATAAATAAGCCTATTTAAACTTAAGGAAATGGAATAATGACACGAGGCATTCATTTGTTTCATGATGGCGGCGACGCGTAATCAAAGCCTACTATGCCTACTTCGAATTTTAAAGCTTGGAAACTATTAACCTAGACTTGTAACACATCATAGAAACACTCACTCTTGAAGAGCTTTTTCCAAAAATTCCAAAATCCAATATCGCGTCGGTAAGAAAAATGAAAAGGTCATGTAAATATCTCGAAAACAAATGAAACTAGACAATTATTTTTGTCTTTATTAAATGCCTTTTATAAAAGTGCTCTAATAACGTATTAATCAAAAAACTATAATATCGCTCATTTACGAGCTGCCGGGATAACTTAAAAATATACCATTGTGATTTTTGCTCAAATCTTAGGACGGATTTAAATTTATAATAAAGTTCTCCAAAACTTTACTAATCAACACTTTAGCTAAAACGGTTTCCGAGATAGCAATATATGTAAGCCAAAATTCGGACACACTGTATACTTGTAAGGTATGATGGAACTAGTATGTTTTTTAAATACTCCCCCCCCCCCCCCTTCAAAAATGTATGCGTTTATTAAATAATTTTTATTTAATAATAATGTTGACTTAGTTACAAGAATTGAGTTAATTCAATTCTTTGATCTTTATGATAATCAAAATTATTTCATATTCAACAATAAAATGTTCTTAAAAAAATGGTTTACCTGTTGGTAAGTCCAAATTCCGCCCATTTTAGTTAATATCTATATGGATAATTTAGAAGATTACCTTATGACCTCACAAAACAACATTAAATTTTTACATTTTTGTAATAAACAAGACAAATTAGATGTTTTGAAAGCATTCGAAATTTATAAACAGAAAGTACCTTTAATGAACGGACAGGTTGACCTTATAGACTCACTTTTAATAGATATTTTAAATATAGAATTATAATTTATATCAAGTTTTTACTTATATATGTTTTTTCTTGACAATGGTACGTGTTGTGTTGAAACGCGTTATGAAATAACTAATTACATAAAATAAATTATTGGACTAAATTGTATTTAAAACAATAGTGATATTAAATCTGCTTAATGATGACTACAATTAGCGAACAGAAAATAGTCCAACCAGGTCAATCAGTACTTATAGCCCAATGACTGGAATTTGCATCAAACTGTATGTACTACCATTTAACTTTACATAAAATATCAGTTCAATAACTCACCAATTTCACAGTTAACTCCTTTCCATCCCTCGATACACTCCTTATCACCATTAGCATCACATCGATAATGTCCAAATTTATCATTACGTGGGCGGCAAAATTTTGTACAGGTTGCATTATAATAATGGTTGTCACACTTCACCCTAATTCTATAAGTTATTCGTGCTTTTGGTCCTCGATGGTTTAACGTATGCCATTCTGCACTTGGATCAATTATACCCGAATAAATGGCTTCTTCTATTATATTATTTGTAACTGAAACAGAAGAAAAAGTTTGTTATAAAATATTGTTTAAGAAATTAGTTAAAAAGTGTTCAAGTGTTTAAATGTGTAGGATGACTATTAAGAGTGTAAATACACTTGAAAAACGCCTATAATAATTCATGTCACAACTACTTGCACATACATCCACCTACACAAGTCAATAATTAGTAAACATATTTATCAGAACTAAGTGTGAACCATCTAGTTTAAAAAAGCAATTAGAGAATGCAAATTGTAGATATTCAACAAATAACGGAGTGGGAAGATAATTTTATTTAACGTGCCCTCAATTATAATTTTCTTGTTTCTGATAAATTCACACCATAAAAGACATTCGTTTGAAATAAACATTAGACGAATTAACCAAATGGTGACCAACGTCCCTTTTAGCTACAACCTCGTAAATAAATTTCATTATTAATACCTTGAACCTAGGCATGTTTTTTTATCGATCTTTTTGAAGATTGTCACAAAACTGAACCATTGCAGTTGTAACTTCCTCCTCCGTAGTCAACTGCCTTTCAATAGGAACAGATTTGCGCGTGGCAAACATATGGAAACAGGTTTCCTTAATTTTGTCTTACCAACTATCATGAGATGCCTTTTAGTGTGGAAAAGCTAGACTTTGGGTTTGAAAGAATTAGATCCGATTTTCTGAGAAGTGATTTCCATTTAGTCGACCAAAATGATGCGACTGAAAAGATACAGCCGAAAGAGTGTGTGCGCTATATGCTCCTAGGCACAAAGGCTTGGGTCCACAGGCGCGAGCCATATAGGCGCCACGACAAAAAAGGCGCAAAACTGCACAATGGTTACTTTCAATTTCAAGTGAATAGAAAAATAACTTGAAAGCACTAGAGTTACAAATGATTCTGAGACGATACTGAATAACACCCACATAAGGTGAGCACTGCCATTGCAGCACAATAGTACCATAATTAGTTAAATATCTGACAATTCGTAAATGAAGGTAAGACTGCCTCGTGTTTTCTATACGTGAACGGTATTAGCTTATAGTTCACTACTTATATTCAGGTGTAATATGTACGGAATTCTGTTCCATTTATACTATTAGTGTTGTAGTGTCTAAATTACCTCAAAACTTTCGTTTATTGTGATTTGTCAGTTAGTTTGATGATCGTTTGTCTGTATCTCTTACACAAGTAGAATTTTTATACCTGTAGGTCGTGGTTGTGAAATCGGTAAGCAACTACTAAAACTGTAATCTATTTTGTTTCGATTTATGATTATGTTTGAATGTAGCACCCTTGTGCTACGATTTACTTTTTAATGCACTTTCGTATTGATCTATTTATGTACATGTTTTCCTCTCCTATAGTTTTGGTTCGATAACGTTTATAATCAGACAGGAAAAGGAAGGATTTTTGGATTAGACCTTTCAGCCCGCACCAAACGCGTTAAAAATTGTACGTTTTCCTCCATAACTTTTCACGCTCTTCACCGATTAAGTTTGTATACAGATCCATTATAAAATCCCAGACATTTATAATTTGCACTAAGGACGTGGTTTTTTAACAAGAGTTGTAAAAATCGTTATTTATGTACCAATTTCTTAGAAATATGTCCCAAATTATGGTATTGAATTTTATGGATTCCAGGTGGCCACATAGATTTTAATCAAGGGATATCAAAATCATTATGCAGAAATTTTCCTACGGAACAGCTATACAATTTTTTGCATCTACGGACAGTTATGAGTTTTATTTATCATATTGTTTTCTACCACGAAAATGTGTTGCCGTTAGGGGCTCTATCACATTAAACCCGTTTCTAGTGTAACTATAACTTGTTTTTTTATATGTACAGAGAGTTGCGCACCTTGTAATTTCATTTATTTTGTTTGGAATTCGTCTAGTACCTAAATTAATTTCCTTTACTCGATTTACATGTTTTAGTTTTATTAAAATTTTGTGTAATTAAACGAATTGTCTTAGGCTATTGATTTACTGTGTGTACTTGTTTCTCATGGTGTGCACTAACCTAAATTAGTAGTCTCGTGAAGTTAACCTCTTCGCCTCGTCAGCATCTTATTGGTTTCTCACTGGCTGTTAAATTTACGTTATGTATGTTGTGTTGGGTTTTAGCCTCAGAGAAACAATTCGCTGCAAACACATTGTTTGGTACTACGTATTATTAACCACGCGTTAAATATGCAATCAAGAGGTAAAGGGATAAGCATTAATTTGACGATTTAGACCACTTTAAAAGTCGCTAAAACTTTTTATCTATTTTTTGTATATCGTTGTCCCGCAGAGCAATCAAAAGGACATTACTAAAGTACCCTGGATAACGGTCACAGACTACCTATAAAGGCAACCCTGTGTTTCTACATTTGCACCTCATAATCGTTTGTGTCAGAATATCCTGGTATAGCAGGTCAGACTTAGGAAGTTGGAATTCACCCCAACGGATTATCCATAATTACTGTACCCACCACAAAGTTCCGATTAAAATATGTTTAACGCTTGCAACAGAATGTTCTGTCTCCCAATTTTTCTACATAAGGTACACGTTGTTTCCCCAAATTGAAAGTTTTCGACTTGCTGCCTCTGTATAGAGCACATCAACATCAGTGTGATTAAACTTGCTTATTTGTCGACGAGCATTGTCGACTATGTAGCAAGTTCATGACTGAAACCTTCCTTTTTCCATACAAAGTTGAGGTTTTCCCGGATAGCGTCATTGCATGGTTCGCAAAGTATGATGGTTTTCACTGGTCCAAGAACTTCCCAAACTTTTTGTATTACCGCAGGTTCTCGTATACACGATCCACATATCCATTTCAATTGCTAAAGCGTCAGTATTAAAGCAATGGCCATATGAGTGTCGTTACAGTTTCCCCTTACGCTAATTTTCGCATGCTGACCTGATCGAAATATGTAACACTTCACGATACCGAATCAATCGATGTTTCTTCTAAAATATGATCCAGAAGGATGTATTTAGCATACTTCGGATGTTAATGCCTTAACTTGATCTCGTAATAAACAGCAAATGACGCAAGGGACTCTAGAAGGGCAGCCAAAAATTTCACATTTTTAATAAATATTTGCAGGACAAGTATGAAGAGTATTCAAGAAGAAGTAGGATTTAATTCCATTATCCATTATCCATTTAGGTACAGTACGTATTTTTTATTTGTGTAGAGTACACTATTATGACAACTCAATAATTAACAGTTGCCCTCGGTGCCTTTGGTGAGTATTAGTATAAATTTCCATCGTACCCTGTTAAGGCCAGTTGATGGCGCTTACAACGATTACATTGGTACGATTACCTGTAGCTACCACCTGACCCACCGGGACTTTCTCGAGCGCGACATGTTCGATGCGTTACAGATACCAGCTAGCCACGAGGTAACGAAGTCCAACAAACGTTACGAGTTCTTGTGTGTTAAAGCCACGGCATCGAAAACCCTATCCACCGTCACCAGCGCATGTAATCCTACAGCTGCTTAGCAGCTACGTTTTTCCACCAAACAGCCACCAGCCAGAAGAAAAGATAAGAGAAGAAAGAAAGGAAGTCAACCCTTGCCACAAAAAGAGAATAAGTCAAGGAAAACACAGCTGCCATAGACCAGGCTACCAAGGCACGATACAAGGATCCTCCGTAACTGGGAAACAAACTCTATTGACCAGTGACGAAATACAACTAACAATGGTAAATATAGGTAATTATAAGCTAAGTATTATTGGAACAGTCTATTACGATATATCCTGAAAGCTGAAAATTCCTAACATTCCTACAAAAGGCCGGTGAAAAATCCATCATAGGAGGTGATTTCAAGGATTTCAAGATAGACTCCACAAAACTATAAACCAAGTAAGTTATAAGTTCTATTGCACGGGAAAATCAACTTACTGCCCTACAGATCCAAGCAAAGTACCAGACCTCTTGGACTTCTTTATAACACGAAAGGTGTCACCAAATTTCTATAGAAACAGAAGATATTAGAATTGGACTTAGATAACACAGCAGTTCCATTAACTCTAAGTGAAAGAGTCGTCAGGAAAAAATCAAGATCGATCCTGGTGAACAAGACCACGAATTGGAAAAGCTTCAGAAATGAATTTCAAAATAGCATCACTTTTAGAATTAACCTTAAAACAATTAACAAATTGGAAACAGAAGCAAAGAACTTTTAAACAATCCAAGAAGCTGCACACCAAAGAACTAGGAAAATAACCCACAAGGCAAAAGAAACAAAACTGCCCATTATAAATTCGACAACTTGTTGCAAAAAAGCGTAAAGCGAGAACTGATAGCAAACAATAAGTCCTCCTGATAAAAACATTCTCAATAATAAGATACAAACTCCAAAAAAAGAAATCCAAAAACTTAAAGAAACCTCAATCAACTATTACTTAAGCGCATTAACAGAAGACCAAACAACAGATTATTCGATGTGGCGAGCTGCTAAAAGAATTAAAAGAGCAGTAACGTCAATACCCCAATCAGAAAAGATGCAGGTCTTTACACAAAACCAGGGACTGGAAAATTATGAAGTACAAGAAAGCTAAGATAAAAGGTCTTTGGAAATAAATCCAATGGCACCTAGTGAGGTAGCAAAAGAGATAAAAGACAACATAAATCCAAAAAAATCTTCAGGTTTTAACCTTATTACAAGAGAGCTACTGAAGCAGCTGCTAAAAAAAGAAATCGTACTATTAACTTACCTATTACATGCAGCATTTAGAATGAAATACGTCCCAGTTATTTGGAAGTAGAAGTTATTATGGTGCAGAAACCCGGAAAATCGCTAAATGATGTCAAATCATACAGGCCAATATCCCTATTGCCAGTAGTCTCCAAACATGAGAAACTATTACCAAAGAGGTTAAAATCACTGATAGAAAATAACAGATTGATCCCAGGCTACCAATTTGGGTTCACACAAAATCATTTAACAATAGATCAAGTGCATAAGATTACTGACACAAAAGAGAAAGCTCTTGAATTAAAACAAATATACCCAATGGTATTTCTGGATATAGCCCTGGCGTCGACAAAGTGTGGCGTGAAGGCCTGATACACAAATTAAATAAACTACTACCCTTTACATCACTACAAGGAGATGGATACTCACAGCTGGTATAACTCAAGGCAGCGTTGTGGGACTAATTCTGTACGTGATATATACCAGTGATATTCTCAGTACGGTTAATTCAACCATAGCAACCTTTGCAGGCGATACAGCCGTACTGACTGTCAAACCAAAAATATCCATTGAAAGACAGCAAAGAGAGTGGGAATTCGCAATCAAGTGGAAAATAAGATTAAACAAAATGAAGTCAACACGCATCAATTTTACGAACAGAAGGCTTGAACACCAATAAGATTATTAATAAATTACAGCACCGTCCCTTGTCAAAATGAAGTAAGATATTTAGGGATAACCCTACTGCAAAACCACATAAAGAAGAAAAAATAGAACTCAAACACAAATAGAGACAATATTATTAGCTAACAGATAGAAGCTCAAAGCTATCAATACAGAACAAACTCCTTATTTACAACCAAATCATCAAACCAATATGGATATATGGCCCTCAACTATGGTGATGTGCCAGTAAATCAAAGTATTGAAAAATGTGGTCAACGTTGAATGCTATGCTACGGACAATGACATCCATAGGGATCTAAAAGTCTCACTAGTTACAGATGAAATCAGGAAAATGGCGATCAAGCATAAAGAGAGACTTCATCGTCACCCAATCTTCAGCTGCCGGACAATCAGAACCTCGTCCAAAGAATGAAGAGAATTAAGCGATTTGAGCTAGTTTGTGTTTGTGTAGGAGCAGAGTATGGTGACTAGTTCAAAACATCCAAAAAACCTAAAGGACATCATTGGATAAACTTTACATATTAGGTACTTAGATAGAGATTATTGTAAAAGAATGAATGGCTGGTCTAGTTTTAATTAGTAAAAGTATATATACACAGTGAGTTTTTTATTCATTATTTGCATGGGGATCTCGGAAACCATAAGAGTTACACATTTGCTTAAATGGGGAAACGGTGAGGGTTTTCTTGGGCCCACAGGTGTTCACTATGACTATTACAAATACTACAGTTTGTAAAATGTGTTTCGTCGGTCCATAAGATCTGGATCGAAAAGTTGTTATTTTCGTGGCACATATTTCTGTTTAGAATCAGAAAAAAATCACTATTAAAATATGTCTTAGCCGCTATGGCTTCCACTTAAAAAAATTCAACTTTGCTTCATAACTTCAAAATGCTAACCAAAATTAAAAAAACTAGTACGGTGACGTTATTCGGCACAAGATTTTCTATGAATTGTATTTAAACAATTTTTATATATCCTTAGAAATAAACGAATTAAAGTGCTAAAACGATTTTGTAGAATTTTACAAACATGTAGTAAGCAATTTATTTTCTTAACTCAACAAAAGCGTATCTAGATTAATCGTGTAAAGAAGCAAACCTTTCCCCATTTAAGCAAATGTGTAACTCTTATGGTTTCCGAGATCCCCATACAAACATTGAAAAAATTACACCCTATATATATATATATATATATATATATATATATATATATATATATATATATATATATACACGAATGTAGTACAGGGTGAGTCAACGATAGAATAAAGTAAACTGGTGCCTTATGGGTAAACTTTGCCAATAAAATGTATTTATTATATTATATGGCTAGTAATAGTGCCCATTTTAAAACTATTCTGTGCATGTAAAATTTTCAGTTTGTCAAATAATTCGAATTTTATCCAAAAATCGCATTTACATGTATAACTTTATTATTATGTACCATCCTGTGTTGTGTTAGGGAAACTTTAAAGACCAGGCTAAAGCCTATATTCTGAAGAAGAAGTATTAGAGATAAATGCTACAGAGCGTTCAAAATATGTATTAAAACCTAAGAAACTTGAAATTTAAAATATCACTTTTCTCAAATAGAACACCCTGTATATTTTTACATTGTGTTAGAGAGAATTAAAAACCACACAAATGTTCATACGTATATCCTATATGTATCTCTCGCTGTTTTCAGGTATTTTGATTTTTATATATTATTCAATGTTTCAATGGCTTTTCTTGTGTTCGCAGTAGCCATGAAAACAAAAAACCCACAGGTGCCAAACGCATACGCGGGCTAAAATTTCTGAGAATGAAAATGTATGTTTTTAATTTTGCCAAAAGTAAAGACGCTAATATTTATAACTGATTTACAGCGATATGGAGCTTCATATTAAACATTCCTAATTAAAAAAGTTTTTTAGCTCATACCATAAAAATTATCAAAAGATTTCGTCAAATTAGTAAACTTTCAAAAAGCAAAGATGCTACAGCTGATTCAGGCCCATTTAGGGTCCATAATAAGAGGCAGGAATTGTTTTGCCTACCCCGCAAGAGAATGGCGTGAAGGTTAAGTTAAATTAAAAAACTTTTTTCATAAGTAAGCTTTGTCTATGAGTAATAAACCGTAAATTTAGGAATACACGATAATTTTGTATAGGTAGTACGATTCTCAATGTTTCGTATCTTTTTACAAATGGATAAAATTTGTTAAAATCAAATAAGTTATAATTTAGAGGTAATTGGAGGTGTTTTAAGACCTCCGACTTTTTCGAAAAATGTTTAATTATCTTGGATAACCTTCTCCTCGCACCTTTGTAAAAACATTTCACCACTTTAGAAATTTTCATTCTCATAAATTTTAGCTCGCGTATCTACTTGGATACCTGAGGGGGTGCAAATATTCGGCCTAATTTAATAGTGTCCGCAACTTTATCGGCGAGAAACTAAAGTGAAATGACATTTGTAAAATGTATTTTTGGGCCACCATGAAAAAATGTATAAGTATTTTCGAAAAAGTTTTTGCAAAAAGGGAGCGACTAACAATGCAACATTTCTGTTTTATGAAGAATAAAGCAGGACTAAGTCGCGTCTGATTTTAAAGAACTTTAACTTGATTTTTTATGTCTTTTAAGGGGTTGTTAGAGAGTATAATAGGGTGGTTCTTTCAATTTATAATTTTACAAGAGCTTTTTTAAATTTTTTTTAGTTTTATAGTTTGAGAGCTCTAAGTCCGTGTGACCTACAACATTTCAATTTTTGTGTATTTTCGCGTGACGAATCACGAAAATCTAGGGGAGTGTAAACTTTTACCAGTGGATTACTGCTCAATTTGAGATTAATCCAAACTTTTTATCTTATATTATGTTTTCTGAGGAGGTTGCATTTAGAAGCAATGGTGCTGTAAATACGCATTAGACAAATCATTTTGGATCCTATAACTGCAAACCCAAAACCATTGGCCCATAGACGTTTGGTGTGGCATTCTCCACAATAGACTTATGGGACCGTGATTTTTTTAAATCTCCCCTAATTGGTTGTATCTAACTTCAACCGCTTCAAGAAGTTTTGCTTAACCTCCTTCATCCGCGGAGTAATGACGAACGACAGAATATGTAGCTGCAACAGGACGACGCCCCTTGACATTACCGAGGCCAAGGTACGTGAATTTTTAGATGACAATTATCCTCAAAAATGGATTGGGCGTGGAGGTATTGTCAAGCGGCCTCCCAGGTCGTGCTATCTTACCCTGTTAGATTTCTTCTTATGGGGATATATGAAAGACACATCTCCCACTACAAAAGAAGATATGTAAGATAGGATAGGCGACGATTTTGGAACGATAACACTGGAGATGCTGGGAAACATGAGGGAAAACATAATTAAGCGACCAAATGGATGCATTTAGCAGGAGGGACATCTTTTCGAACATATTTTAAGAAGAACTCATTAGTAACGGTTGCATTGTCCAATAATGAATATTCGTTTATTTTATATCAAGTTCTTTTGATAACGTAATATATATTTTCTGTTGGGGTTAATTTATATCTATGTTAGTGGTCAGTATTTAATGCAACTTTGTGTTTCTCTTGTTTTCAGGTTTCATGGCTACTGCGAATAATCACAGGAAAAACCATTGAAATATTGAATAATATAAAAAAATCAAAATAACTCAAAACAGTGAGAGACATACTTAAGGAGAATTGTGTGATTTTTGATTCTCTTTAACACAGCGTAAAAATACACAGGGTGTTCTATTTGAGAAATGTGATTTTTAATTTCGAGTTTCGCGGGTTTGAATATATAGTTCAACACCCTGTAGCATTTATCTCAAATATTTCTTCTTAAGAACATAAGCTTTAGCTTGGTCTTTCCTTGGCCCCAGTATAACAGCTCTCCTAACAAAACACAAGATGCTACATAGTAATGAAGTTATACCTGTAAATTCGACTTTTTGGATAAAATTCGAATTATTTCAAAAACCGTAAATTTTAAATGCATGAAACCTATATAAATAAAGTTTTATAATTTCATGTAGAATCCAAAAATAGAATGATACACAGGGTGTTCCATTAAAAAAAACTAACTTTGTTTTGCCCTGCTTTTTTGGAACACTGTATAATCAAGAATAATTTTAAAATGCGCACATTTACTAGCCAGAACACAAATTTTGCAAAAATTCGACGAAGCGCCCTTTTAAGGCAATTCTACGAATTGAATTGTGATCATATCAGTTCGATTGCCCTATACTCTCCACTGTAATTACAAAATTCTCTTTGGTTAATTTAAAGAAAGTATGTTAGAGATTAGGTAGTGCTCCGTAAATAGCTGATACCTAGACAATGACACCTACTGAAAAATAACGCTTACACAATAATTTAACAATTGAGATTTAGTACTAAAATTGATGACAGCTTAGATTCTGTATGGAATTGTGAATCATAAAACAGTAGGTTGAAGGTAATGTGAATGAGCATTAACGAGGCACGTTTATCCTGGGGATGTATTTTATTTTGACCAAATAGGAAGCTTGACTCCCTAATTACAACCTTCCTTCTTTATTTTACTTAAGGCAAGGACGAAAAGAATTTCGATAATAAAATTATACTTACTTGGTATTGTAAAATTGCTATGGTCCACAGCCTGAAGGATGAGCGTGAACGATCTCTGAAACAATAATAAAATTTGTAAGTTTCATTATGTAAGTTTTGACGATGTGTGTGGATGTACTGTTATTATGCAGGAATTTCATAGTATTACACTACCTACTAATAAAATTCATTGAAATTATTTTAAATTTCTACAAATGTTAATGGAGATGAGAAGTGAGTCACGTTTTTGAAATCTTCAGTTGAAAAGGAAGTATTACGTAAATATCGATTACGACAGCAGTTGCAAAGGTTGGGTCTGAGGAGATTTAGAAATTAATTGACCGCTATCTTCTACGCTAAGCGGGATTTTTCCCATTTCGTTTGATTAAAAACTGTAGAAAAGGTATATAAGAAAAAAAAATCGGTTTATAAACTCGTTAAACAGTAAACCACTTTATGTACTACACAACTAACATAAATATTCATAAAGCTCGCCATCTTTCAGTTTCAGCATTTTATATAAGGATTGACGTTTTGACGCTTAGAAAGGTCGAAAGCGGTTTGGAATGGTCTATTAAAAATATACTTTTATAGCTTCGTGCTGCCGCAAACGCGTACGAAATATTAGAAACAAATGCTAAAAAATATTTCCTAATTACCAGTTAATTGTTAAACAACAAAAGAAGTTAATTAGCGAAAGCAACACTTTAACACGACGCGAAAAAGCATACGATTGAACCCCCACGACGACAACAAATTAAATGCCCTTCTTGCTATTTTATGATTTTCACTCGAATATTTCATTAGGTTTTGTTTTATTGCGGTCAAGACGTTTACGTATTAAAATGTATTCTGTTAAAAAAAAATGGTCCTTCGAAACTGGAATCGTGGAACTTAATAAATAATAAAAATAGAATTCGTGTAGTATATTAATCTACGCTTAATTTATGATTTACAGAAGAGTCAGCATCTTGACCCATCATCAGTAAACTAATCTAACGGTTTCATGTTAATATAAAGAATAATTGTATAATAAAAAAAAAATAAGAATGTTAGCCTGATCATGTCAGAAGTAACAGTGCTATTTAATATACCACATTTAACCTGTCTTAACAAAAACCGCCTTGTCACGACATTTGCTCACACGATAACTCTGTTGTGCTTTAAAATTAACAAGTTATTTACAAAAAAATAATAATAATTTGCAGGTAAATCAAGACGTAAGACAGGTAAGAATTTTTCATTTTTTAACAATTTTTAACTTATTTAAAGGCGCGTCTTCAACTACTTCCTTAATGGTAACTAATGGATAGATAGCAACTTCGAACTTAAACTTTTCTTATTCTATTCGAAGTCAGGATAAGGTTGGGATTTCAGCAAAACAAAACAAAAACAATCTAAATCTAACCCAATACTATCTATGTTTTGCTGTGAAGAATTATTTAAAATTAGTGAACCTTCATATGTATTTTTTTTAAATACTTATTATTAATTGAATAAATAATAAAAGAGGCCTACAGCACACTTTCATTATTTATATGAAGTTTATGCAAATGAAATCGCTTAATCATCCTATTATAATAATTTATAACCTTCAATCCCTGTCGCCAACTTCAATAATAGAGAATTTATGTAAAACGTTTTTACTTTAATATATCTTATCGATTACAAAAGACATGTTATTAATAAAATACTGAAGCTATGCGATTTAGCAATAAATGTAGGAAAACGACAAGGTAATTCGTTCAAAGTGGATTTTAGTTATATTGTTCAATGATCTTCATGTATTATGTATTCAACCAAAGCGTTATTCTCTCTGAATGGGTTGTTAAATATCGTGAGATTTAAACCCACATTGACAACTTTGTGAATAAATAACTCTTCAAGAACAAAGTAGGCACGATTACACAATATTGGCTATTGTTGCAGAAACATTATCCTCATATTTCATAGTAAAGCAAAAAGAAGAAATATTAGATTTATTTATTCTTCGTTGTAAGATACAAGGGATGTTTCGATTTGATACTAAAAATGCATTTGATATAAATAAACAGCTGTGTTAGGTTAGATATCTTTATCGTTACGTAAATTTATACCTTATTTAGACTAAAGTCGAGGACGGACGTCTGTCGTACGAGATATCTGTATTTCCGGTGATGTACTCCTAAATCGGAAGTTAGTGGAGATACTACCATAACACGTATCTTGAGTGATTTTGCTTTTAAATATTTTAACTATGACTATCTTGAGATAAAACTTCTATTTCCACTTATATTCCCATTTAGACTAAAAGTAAGTGACAATTCACGAATTATTTAATTCATAAGAACTATAAGTTATGATGTGGGTAGCACGTTACCTTCTTAGGACTCCAGTTGGTAACCGAGTTAATGAGCCTATGGTAACATGTGATTTTCTTCATAGTATCATTGCGTATGCGCACGTCATGTGAGGCTATTCAGGCGAATGCTGGGGTAGTATCTTACCCCTTCTTTCCGATCCTATCCGAACCGCATCTATGATTAATCCCACCATGCATACATACTTAATACATGTATGTTGGGAATCCATGATTGTGACTGAGTGAGCTGGGAAGCTCAAACTCCTTTTCCAGTTAGGTCATACCCTCTATCCATATCTGCTGGTTATTTATCCCACCGATGTTGTCGAAATAAACAAAACGGCCACCTTTAAATTTGGTTACTATCTTTAATTGGGTAAACGAGCTAGTGGGTCTGTGATAGCACGGCGTGCTTAGCATTCGGGAGGTAATGCTTTTAATTCCCATTGCCCTCTACCCTGTATGAGGTTTTTGCACAGGATTTTTTTCCTACACAAGTAGCGGCATAATCATTAGGTATACGCACGTCATGTGCGGCTATTTAGGGGAATCCTGGGGTAGTATCTTCCTCCTCAGAGCCCTGACTCCATTCCTTCCAAACTATCCGAATCGCACTGATCCTTAATCCCACCATGCACACATACTTAATATATGCATGTTGGGTATTCATGACTGTGATACTTGGGAAAGGAATGAAACATGTTGCCTTTTCCTGTTCCAATTGGGTCATGATGTCTACTGGCATCTGACGGTCATTTCTGCCACCAACGTTGTTGAAATAAAAAAAAAAACGACCACCTTTAGATTTGGTCACTACATCCAGTCGGGTAACCGAGCTAGTGAGATTGTGACCACACGACCTGCTTAGCATTCGGGAAGTAATGAGTTCGATTCTCGTTACCGTCTACCCTGTATGAGGTTTTTTCAAGTGGTTTTCCTCATACATAACTTAACTAGAAATCCTGTCATCAGCTGCCACCTCGGATTTTCTGAATTGCTTTTTAATGACTGGAATTCCCTAATTTTTCCAAGATTTTGCCTTTAGACTGATGTGTTTAATAATTTCCCGGAATTCCACACAATTGGTTTTTCCAAATGATTTTTGGAGTTTCCCCTAATGGGATGTCATTATTCACATTGTGGATAAATGGAATTAAAAGTTGAAATGTTTTGTAAATTAAGAAATTACAACCCTTAAGTTAAAAATGTTTTCGGGTTTAAATGAAAATCCTGAAATTTGTTTATACATCCAAGGCCTTTTTCACAGAGGCACATTCCAAATCAGCATCTTAGACTCGCATTTTGAAACTTGTTTCTCTATCCTTAAGCAAATTGAATAGATTTTATGATTGAACTATGTTTCGAGACAGGTGCAGGTTTCAGTGAGGGCTGCATATGCATCTAGGTCCTTTTCACAGATGCAGGTTTCCTTCCGATCCTATCCGAACTGCACCTATGCTTAATCCCACCATGCATATATACTTAATACATGTATCTTGGAATCCATGACTGAAGAAGCTTAGAAAGTTCAAGCAGCCCACCCTCCCGCTTGGAAAGGGAATGAAACACGTTTTCTTTTCCTCTTCCAATTGGGTCACAATGTATACTGACATCTGCCGGTTATTTTGCCCACTGACGTTGTTCGTAACTTCCTTCATTTCTTATTGCTCACAACATACAATTCTCTAATTTGTCACAACCTCGACACTATTGTTTCTTTTTTTGATCATAAAGTTTACTTTTAGTTTTCATCACAAAATCCACCTTGGTTACTTGGTCCACCGACGTTAGCCATACCGTCCACCAATTTATTTGAAAGATATAGTGCCAAAACAGAAGTAATGCAAACATTTTTTAGAGACAGAATTTTATGCATTTGCTTGAGTGATTTTGCTTTTAAATATTTTAACTTTGATTATTTAGAGGTAAAACTTCATCCACGTTAATTCGCATTAAAAAAAAATAAGTGAAAACTGTAGATTGAAATATATTTTGTTCATAAAACGTATAATTTTAAAAAAATTAATTCACAACATAACAGAAATAAATGTGATGACTTTCTTACGACTGATGTATGTCCACATGTTACGTTAGGAGTCTGGTCACAACGGTCATTTTTAAATTTAGTCTCAACCTCCAGTTGGGTCATGCTTTAATCATTTTGCCCACCGACGTTGTTCTTAACGACCTCCATTTTTTTAAAACTCGCGGCATGCATTTCTATAATTGGTCTGAACCTCCACTTCAGTGTTTCTTTTTCTGGTCACAAAGTCCACTTTTAGTTTTGATCACAAAATCCGCCCTGGTTACTTCGTCCACCGATGTTTGTCATGCCGTCCATCAAGTCGTTTGAAAGATATAGTACCACAATAGAAATAATCCCAATTTTTTTATAGAAAGACATTTTATTCATTTGCTTTGGTGAGTTTGCTTTTAAATATTTTAACTATGAATATTTACAGATATAACTTCTATTTTCACTTTAATTCACATTTAGACTAGAAATAAGTAAAAGTTCTGGACTATAATTTTCAAAAAATATAACGTAGCACACTTAGGAGCAGCAAAGTGTGAGTAGCATGTGGCTTTCTTATGACTTATGTATGTCCACATGCTGAGTTAGGAGTCTGGTCACAACGACCATTTTTAAATTTGGTCCCAACGTCCAGTTGGGTCATGTTCGCCCACCTACATTGTTCTTAACCTCAATCTCATTTTTGTTAATCCTCACAACATCCACTTCTATAATTGACCTCAACCTCAACTACACCGTTTACTTTTTTGGTCACAGAGTCCATTTTTAGTTTTGACAAAGAAATCCACCTTGGTAACTTCATCCACCGGCGTTAGTGATACCGTCCACCATGTATTTGAAAGATACACTGCCAAAACACAAATAATGGCAAATTTGTTTAGAGACTGATTTTATTCATTTGATTGAGTGTTTTTACTTTTAAACATTTTCACTTTGACTATTTCAACCTTCTACATCTACTTTAATTCACATTTAGACTAAAAATAACTGAACGTTGTGAATTGTAAATTATTTCATTCATAAAACCTATAGTTTCCAAAAAATTATGTGACGTAGCCCATAACATCCACTTCTAAGGTTGGTTGCAGCTAAACGCTTCTAACAGATAGTGCGCCTCGTCCGGAGAAGAAACACGCACAGAAACATAGTTAAAGTCCAGTGAACCAGATATGGGTTTATCGAGATTGATTGGGTGGAACCAAATTTAAACAAAAAGAAGAAGTTCAAATTCTTAGATTGAAACATGAACATTAATGATAAAACGTTTTATTGCATTTTTGGCAGAATGTATTAACATGTTACGCTTTCTCGTAAGTTTCTTTTGCGTCTAATGTAGATCTTATTTCAACCATAGCAACGTTTGCGTTGTTTGACACCGCTCATACCGGCCGTACTCTCCGTGGCTAGTTTCTCTCCAACTTCATTGAAAGTTATTATCGTGGATAGTTTCTCTCCAACTTCATTGAAAGTTATTATAAGTTTTGTTAGGAACGAATAAATTAATAATAATTTTTCATTGGACGTATTCCCTTGGAATATAAATGCAGTATCGTCCGCTTATATGAAGTGTTCTGTGCTTACGTTGATTGGTTGGTCATTTGTGTAGATGATACATAATATAGGTGATAATATACTTCCTGGGGGAAACCCGATCTTTTGGTTCCTCCACCTGCTGTTCTTTCCTTCCAACGTTACATAGAAGCGCATATTCTTCAGGATTATCGTGAGCCGGTAATCTTTCTTGATGGCATAGATTTTCCCCAGCAGTCCTCTATGATTAATGGTGTCATATGCTGCTGATAGATCGATAAAGCGGCACTCTTTATCTTCTTTTCCTCATATCCGTCTTCTATGTGTTGCGGCAAATTTAGTATCTGTCCAATTAATTTCTCCTCTACACCAGCAGCTATTCTATTGAGTATCATTTTCTCCAAGACCTTGTAGAGATGACTAGAGCAGCGAAACCGGGCGAGCAACCACCTTAGCTCCCCTGCAGACCTTGTGAATGTTTGTCTGCCTAACACAGATATCCATTTGATCCAGAACCCAACTTTTCGTCACTGTTACATGCTATTGTTTGAAATTCTTTCAACGTGAAAGGTAGACAGAGGTAGTCATTCTCATTATCAGGGTCTGTATTAATATTCCCTCCTTCTCCTTTCCCATTCAGTAATAGTTGATGTCTATTTTCGTCAAGGGTAACATCCGCAAGGTTCAGAGGTGGACTTGTAGAGTCATTACTGAGATTTTTTATGATTTTCCAAGCTTTCCTGCTGTTTTGCCTTATGTCCAAATTCTGGACAAGATCTTTCCGCTCTGGCGCTAGATATAGCTCACAGTATCTCCTCACATCAGAAAAAGGATCCGTTTCGAATGATGTGGTATACCTTCCCACCTTATTCTTCATGCATCACATTGGTCCCATCATGTCTCTAAAACCTCTACCTCAGCATCCAATTCTGCAACAACGGTACGCCACTTCGCTATTTTCAAATTGAAACGAAGTCTAAAAGGTCCTTAGGCCTGATGGCGGAATTGATCTGGCAGAGATTGGCCGATGTTGGGTGCTTGGTATCGGTTTCTCCACTATTTTAGCTACTAGCTGTGAGATTTGGTCACTTACGAAGTAAGGGTAGTATCCTCTCCTCCATTTACCATTGTTGAAAGGTGCAGGTTGTTGCGAGTCGTGGATTATTGCTAAACCCTCAATTTTTGCCCACTAGTTGATCTCCATTTGCATTAGTATCCGCAGAGCCCCAGCTAATAGTATGGCAGTTACTCACCCATAACTAATCTGATGTCCTTGTCAAAATTATCCGCTTTTCTGAAGACGAAATCCTGGTTTGTAGGTTTATAAATAGAAGTCACCGAAGAGGAATTTAATTCAATTGTCAATATTTCGATGTCATTGTTGGAGGTCAAAGCTACCGAACTGAGATCTAAGTCTGGCTTTACAAAAGCTGCCCCATATTGATCATGGGGTCTCTCCAGTACCATTTTCATGTTATTAATTCTTGGTCTTCTATCATTAATTCTGCGGTGAGTTTCCTGCACCAGTAAGATGTTATATTTGGTATTATTATATAATTCTTCTAACAATAACTCCTTATCCCGGGAAAGTCCCTCTATGTCAGGGATTCCCGAAGTGGTCGATATCAACCTCTTGGGGTCGAAATCGGTTTCCCAGGGGTCGACATAACCGAAAACTGATTTTGGGGGTTAACGAGGGCTAAAAATCGAACCCTATTAATTAACACAAGTTATTATTTGAAACTTTCAAGATACTGTATGATTTGTGTTACATGTACGAACTTGCTATAAAAATGACTAATATTTTAGGAGGAAGTATCGTTGTTGTACTTTTAAAATTTGACGCATATACGCGATTTAACACGAACGAAATCATGATCAAGTTCAAGTCCAAACATGCTCCGGAAAAACATCCAGTACCTAGGTGTGATAAAATTAAGCTCGTGTCCAAATTTAACAGTTTTATTGTTGTTTTTTTAGGTAGTTTCTTAAACATTTTTTTTTTATTTGCAGGTTTACTGCGAGTTTTATAATGACAGATACGAAAAAAAATGCAGACAATACAGTTTGGACTACTTGAAGTTTGGATTTGGATTTCATCTCTATCAAATCAACACTTTCCGATGTGTCTCATATGTGAAAAGGTATTCAGTAACGATACCATGAAGCCTTCAAAAATGGAGGACCACTTGCCAAGAGTACATGCTGACAAAAACAGTAAGCCCTTGTCATTCTTTCAAGCACTTAAAGAAAGCTAGAGAAAAGGCCATCTATAAGATCGATGTTTGCGTCATCATCTATGCAAGACGTTGATGGTTTACAATCGTCCTATAATATATCTTTACAAATAGCGAAGTCGGGGAAACCCCACGCAATTGGAGAGCAGCTTATCTTATTTTACCAACCATTGCGAAGGTCCTTAACTATGTATTGCACAAGCCCATACATGATATTATAAAGAGAATTCCTTTGAGCAATAACACCGTTCAGAGACGAATAGACGAGATGGGTCGCGACGTGGAAAACATTTCATGCAATTTCTTACAGACCAACAGATTCTCTCTCCAGTTGGACGAGTCTACATTACCCGGCAATGAAGCTCTGTTGTTAGGGTATGTTCGATATATTAAAGATGAAAATATGTACCAAGGACTGCTTTTTGCTACATATTTAGAGACTGATACCAGAGGAGAATCGATTTTTCAGGCCGTGTAACCGACAAACCTATTCCATGGAAGAATATTGTTTCTGTTACGACTGACACCATCTATGGTTGGTTGTCACCGTGATTTTATAGCTCACTTAAGGCGACAACTGCCTGAGGTAGCAAAAAATCTGAGTCCTAGATTGCACCAGTCTTTACAATATGTTATAAATGCTGTCAACAAGATTCGAAGCAATCTTTGAACTGTCGGTTATTTGCTCAGCCATATGAGGAAAACAACGAAGTCTTTACTCGGTTACTTCTGCTCACTGAAGTTCGCTGGCTATCACGAAGCTCTTGCTTAGCAAGATTTTCAGCTATTTTTGAATCTGTGTTGGAGCTTTTACAAGAAAAAGATCCAAATTTGAAAGAAAATCTGAACAATTGTAAAACATATTTATTACTTGACTGGTATCTTTGTTATGTTTAATAAAGTTAATTTGCAACTGTAGAGTGACGATCTCAACCTGATTAAAACAAAATCAATAATTTAAGCAGAAAATAATATTCACATTTTCCGTATTTGTCAAAAATTACCAGAAACTTCAAAACTTCAAGACGATGTTATTTTATCACTCACTTGGACGCATTACACAAGGATTTTACAAATTCCTCAATGGATAATAAATTGTAGAATATCACAGCCATGGAAGAAGACAATGTTATAATGCAAAAAGAGTTGATCACCATCAGCACAGACGAGGAGCTTAAGGAGAAGTTCAACCACGGCTATCAGAAGTTCTGGTTGCAGGGCCACATTGAAAAACAGTATCCTGCATTGTGGAACATTGCTGAAAAATACCTTATCGCTTTTCCATCATCATACCTAGTAGAAAAAGGCTTCAGTGTGGTTACAAACATTTTGACAAAACAAAGAAACCGTTTGAAAATCCACAAACGCGGAGATTTAAGGCTGCAAGTCACCAATATTAAACCAGATTTACCTAGATTGGTAGAAAGTCACCAGGTTCACCCCTCACACTGAATTTTTTATTTTTTTGATCTTTAATGTAGTTTCAAAAATAATTACCTACTTAAGTATTTTTATGTAATTTGTATTAATAGTTATTAATTACACTTTACATTTACTGAATTTGATGTATATTTATTTTGTTAAATTTTGATGAGAAAATGATGTTAAGTTTAGTCACTTAACCAACCGTAAAGTTTTTAAATTGGTAAGTATTTTGTATCAATAGGAAAAAAACTAGAGATAGGATTTTTAAAGCAGTTTGGCTATGGGGGTCTGAGTTATCAGTTCATTTTGGAAAAAGGGTGTCTGGCCCAAAAAAGTTTGGGAATTCCTGCTCTACGTTAATAGAGGTCGAAAAAGGCCCTTAGTTGGTTGTTCACTCATATTGTTGATTCCGATGTTGAGAGGATTGGCCGATGTAAATCGTTTTCAGGGGACGGGGCTCCTTCCTTGTCCTCCCATACGCTAGTAAAGGACAACCTTTATGAAAGAACAACAAATACGGTAGCATACATAGGCGTATCTATAACTTTTATGCACACTAGTAGTGAATATGGTATAATTTCAAGATACTCTCAAAGTGTGAAATTAAGTGATTAAGTGAATGGGGGTTTTAGTTTTAATGTTTCCATACGTAATAATAAACAAAATACACCCACGTACCACACAAAATTAAAAAACATCGAACGTGTTTCATTAGTTACGCTATCATCATCAGCGGTCGAATAGGTAGTAGTATAGGTTAGATCAAAATTTCTTATTGATTAAATCTATGAGAAGATTAATAATAATAAAAAATTTGTACAATTCAAACACAAAACTTTGTGGTGAAGCTCTACATCATCTGTTAATTGAAAATTCAACTATTCAAGAGTGTAATAAAATTAAATGGGAAGCAATAAAAAATTATGTTTTGTGGGAGATTCACATTAATACGATGTTTTAATTGAATTTTAATAATTCGCGTCACACTTTTACCTGATTATAACACAATTTCCGTAAAGAATCAAAGGTACGCTTCGACACAAATTTACTCTTACGAAACCTGTATCATTAATCATATACAGTTTTATTAGACAGACAAATGGCATAAAATTAATTCTCTGCAATTAATTGAATGAAATTTGTTTTAAGATCAATTCCGTATAGAGATTTTCCAGTTCATTAAATTATAAAACACAATTTGGATAGACACTATGTATAGATTACATGCAATTAGAATCATATAAACATAATTAATTTCACATTAAGGTATATTAAAGCCCAATTAAATTTTAATCTCAACGCAATTACACGCCCTAATTAACAAAATTACTATTAAACGTATAGCACATGCAAATAGATTTTATAATACAAAATTTTAGTATTAAGAACAGTTTTGCGGAAGTAAATAAGTGCCATCCCTGTTATAAGTTTGTCAACGCTTCAGTATCTTTACAGGAAGTTGATAATATTCTGTTTCATGTTACGACAAGCTTAGATAACCGTCATAATTTTAATGAATGACCAATAATCAACTTATTACGAAATGCAATGATACATATATTTATTCATTTTACGGTTGTTTTATAATAACAAATTGCACGCTATCCCACAAAGATTCTCACGTAATGAAAAAGACTAGGTATAAAAATATTAACAGAAGTGAAAACAGATACCATTTTAGGTAATTATAGTCTAGAAAAACGTTTCACTTACTTTTTTTGGGAGAAACCTCATAATAATAGATGGTTATGAAATGAAAAGAAACAAATGAAATATTAATAGGTGTAGAAGAAGCTACATAATCAAATCACTGCCTTTTACACACGTCAAATAGTGTTTAAAATCAAATTTGTTATTCGTTACTACTAGTCTTTCTCTTTGAGCTTTAATTAGATGACCTTTTTATGTATAAAGCGACAAAAAGGAGTTGAAAGATTTCCTTATTTTATTTCAATAAGTCAGCTTAAAGAATGTGGGTGTCAATTAGAGATGCAACAATGTGAAACAAGAGCTTTGGATAAGATGCAGTCAAAACACTGATCAAAGATAGAAGGGAAATGCCAAGCTAGCGACAAGCTATCCAAATCAGCAGTCTGCATCAGTTTTCAAGATTTCTTACCTAACCACCCTCCACGAATCGTATTTGACATTGATTGAGAATCTTGTCATTTAAACAAAGAAAAAATCTTTTCGATGTATAGCTTTCCCACAAATAAAATTTATTAACGCAATAAAATACAGTGAAAGCTAAATTAATAAAACAACTTAATTGGATGCTTACTTATGTATTAATATTGTTCTACACCTTTGTTTTTGTTAGACAACATCTAAAACATTAATTAATTAAATGACAATAATGATTGATGGATAAATCTCGCAATTGGATTTACATACCTTCTAATCAAAAAGTACAGCAAATTGACAACTCTAAAGCACAAAATACACTGGTGACCAAATTTTAATTTTTTTATATTAAATTGATCTGATTGTGTGTATGATTAAGGCGACCGTTCGTCCCGTATTGTACAGGACAGTCCCTTTTTTAAATACATTATTTCATATATGTAATTACTTCAATAAATTACGTAAACGTTTCGAGTTTAACCAGTATAAAGACGTCAATTTTTTGTCTCGTTTCCGACGTTTCGTTGTTTATAAGGAATTAATCAACATACAGAATGTACGAAAAAATAGCACAACTTTCTGATAACACTCAATAGGATGACCTACAATTAAAAAAAAATTTTTTAGCACTTTCGTCGACTTCAATAAATAGCGCGCGATGTCGCTTATGAGGCAGTATTAAATACCAAGGGTAGTGCGAAAAGAATTTGCTTACGACGGTGTCCTGTACGTGTGGAAAATAAATATACCGGTGCGTGCAAAAAATATCGTGCAGTTCGTTAATAGGTTAAGTGTTAATAAATAATCGTTATTGTATAGTGTGCATCTAGGACGATCGAAAAATCAGAATTTTTTTTTTATGATTGTGTACCTGAACAGGCTAAATTTGGCCTATCGTGCTAAAGCACTCAGGAACACTTAGGAGTATGGATAGAGGGATAATGAATTGCCAATAGATGCCTATGAACAGCTATCTTAAATTTTCTCATATCATAAGTGAGAGGAAAACAGGAACTAGGGAGATCATTACAGAGTTTAGAACCGTGTAGAAAAATGTGGATTGCACCCGTTTGGTACAACAAGTGGAGATTTGTACTGCATACTGATGATGTGAATAAGCGAACCGAGTGTTTCTCGCAAAGATAGCCCGAGATGGTATCAAAGAATACAATTCAGCAGCACAATTGCCGTTGTAATAACGATAATACAAAGAAAGAACTTAAACCATCATTTATAAGTCTAATCGCTCTCTTTTGAATGCGATCAACGATATCGAGAGCGTATTGGAGAGCACTAACCCAGAGGTGAGAATTATATTCCAGATGAGGCCGAATTTGGGCCTTACACAGCAGAAGGAGTTGTCGAGAGGTAAAGTACTGCTTAGATCTGTACAAAAAGCCTATTTTACGAGCAGCAGTTTTGGTGGCTGACAGAAGATGGTCAACCCATGAGAGATTTGAAGATAGTCATTCCCAACAAAGTAATAGAGTCTGAAAACTTAAGAAATGAGCCATTCATACTTACAACTTTTTAGTTTTAGTGATGTCACTTTTGCAGATATTTCGAGCACCAACGTATTCTACATGACTGTCAACCGATTTATTAGATTTCCATTTAATGTAATATTTATTTTTTAAAGATATTGCATCAGCACAAGCCTTATTGAACCAGGGTTGGGAACGTGAATGCCCTATACGGTACTGTTTTTTGGGAATGTATAACTCCATTCCCATGAGAATGACTTCAGATATTGAAAAAGCGATGTCCGAAGAAGAGGACGACTTAAAACAATATTCACGCCATGGAAAGGTTGCAAAGAAATCCCGTAAATCACTCCATCGAGCTGACTTAAAACACCACAAGGTTCTATCGGTTTTGCGAACAACAGTGAAATGAGGTACAGTAGAAATGATTTCTATTAGACAATGGTCGGAAAGACCTAAAGGCGAAAGAACGGAAGTTTTATAAACAAGAGGGTTTGATGTAAGAAAGAGATCTAGAAGATGTGGAGTATGGTTAGGGTTATCAGGTTCTTGTGGGTTTAGAAATCATTTGTGTGAGATCACTAAGAAAAGCAAATGTTTCTGCACTATGACCAGCAGGATTTTAGTAGATGAAAACTGAAGCCAATTAGAGTTATGAACATTGAAATCGCCTACAATTGAGATATCGCAAGATGGAAACTGAGACAGGAGATAGTCAACTTTCACACTAAGGTAATCGAAGAAGTCTTGAAAGTTACTCTTATTAGACCTATAAATGCAACAGTAGAATTTCACAAAATAGGACCAGAATGTTTAAACCAAATCACGTCAAAATTTTTATTTTCTAAGGAAGAAACCCTCTTGCAAGCAATTCTGTCCTTGATGTAGGCACATACGCCTCCTTTATATCGAAAGTTAGAGTGAAGGTGGTATTGAGGAAATTGCAAGTCGGGTGACTCGGAGCTTTCAGAGGAGACTTGTGTTTCAGATAGAAACAAAATATCAGGTTGTAATTATTCAAGATGTTGGTGAATAGCATTAAGATTAGACCTGATACCGCGGATGTAGCAGTAGTGAATCAGAAAGTTGATACTTTCGATGACCGAGGTCGCTTGGGCCCTGCCCTCTCGGAAATCCGAATGGGGCAAGATTTTACGTCCGGAATTTATAACCCTAGAAACAACAGCCATCTTATTTTTTAATTTGGGACTTTTAATCCGATAGGAAGACAGTGAGGGCGAGAAGGAAGAATAAGGATGAGAATAGATTAAGGATGAAGGAAAAGGTAACCGGCAGCCCTTATCGAGCTCAGAAAATCGGAGACCCAATATTAAGGAGCCCATGGTAAGGGTGGTGGTACCTCCCCGGCTGGTATGGAGTATACATGCCTACCACCTTCTAGAAAATGCAAAAGGAAAGTTTAATAGAGATTTGGAAAGTGAATATCCATTTATTAACACCTATGCGTAGGAAAAAATAATTTCACGTAGGTAGCGGGAGATGGTACCCAGGTACCACTCTTTATTTTCGGCGGTGAGCTGTGACGTGTATCGCATATGTGAGTGATTGCGCGAGCTAGAGATCGTTCAAGACTAAAGAATGGTTGCGCAGTAACCAATGTTATTCCGAATGATAATACACTATCCAACTGAAAAACGTTTGCACTTTTCATACAGCTGATGTTTTTAGTTAGAATTTATTTCGCGTGATCGTCAAATTCCGAACTTATCCGACGCGTACCTCACCTTTTTTTACTCCTGAAACAATATGTAACAACCACCGCGATTTTGAATTTAGTGTGTTGTGATTTACTCGAGTGCAGTTTTAGTAAAAGAAAAGGAA
The DNA here is from genome assembly GCA_036346205.1 of Vesta saturnalis. Lineage (NCBI taxonomy): Eukaryota > Metazoa > Arthropoda > Insecta > Coleoptera > Lampyridae > Vesta > Vesta saturnalis. The sequence goes on along the minus strand of JARFJB010001682.1, from coordinate 1,922,714 downwards.
ATGCCTGGCGTTAAAACTAACATAGCAAGTGCGTCTGATGGCGGAGAGTGCAGTGGAACTTCTAAGAGCTATAGCACTTGTCGGTCTGTTGTTGGTAGTTTCTCGAATGATTCCAGAGGATACCTTGAAATGGATAAGTATGTTAAGTTCTTTGTATATTCCCGATGTACACTAGTACGACGTATAAATTACACGTTATATCGGTTTACCGTACTTGATTATAGATGGAAATCTATTGATGAAGTTTGGATCGATACATTTCCGATTGTCCTGTAGCAAACATTTACCGACCGGTCAGTAACGAACATGTTGTTGCATCTTATCTCGGGATGGTGCTAAAGGCGTCAAAAATAATGATAATGGCGCCAATGACTGTTGTTTTACGACTTCCTTGACATAAACCCTGACTACTATCTATTGATTATACATTTATGCACTTACATTAGTCCGACATCGTGAATTTTTTGTAATTATACATTTTCCTTTGGTAATGTACTATGTGTTCGATATAGAATAACAGATGAAGACATCGCCAGGTTTTGTAACATATCTGATAAAGAGTTTGAAGATGATGGTGACGATGGCTATGTGCCGCCAGTAAACGACGGAGAATCAGATATTGAAGATGTTCGCGTAGGCAAGAGGGTTCCTATCGAAAAAGTAGTGGAGGTTGACAGCGACGAAGAGGAGGAGCTGATCACAGAAGCAGAAAATACAACAATGCCACCACCAGCTGATGTGTATCGTAGTCCGGATTCAGCTATCTGGATTAAGACCATAATTTAAAACCCGATCGTATATCATTCGAGAGTCAGGTAATAGTACTCTCTATGAGACGTTAGTAGAACATAACAAAGACCTTTTGTCCTTCATTATAATTTCCTGTCTCTAAATTTGAGGGGGTCCGAATCGTGTGACAGCTTTGTATACCCGTACCGACACATTCATTTCTTTGGTGACACCCGAAATGAAATCAATTATCATAAGCGAATGGAACCGCAAGGCCAACCAAGTGTATTATGATTTCAATAAGAACTCACCTGTAACACCAAAACTGTGGAAGTGTATTACATACGAGGAACTTTCTTTGGGATCTTACTAATGGCAGGCGTTCATAAATCTAATACTGAGCACATTTATGAATTGTGCAAGTCAGGCGCCTTACCATTATACTAAGCAGCAATGAGCAGGAAGCGATTCTAGCAGATTCTTCGCTATATTAGATTCGATAACCCCACAACACGGCCAGCTAGGGTTGAAATTGATAAAGCTGCCGCAATAAGCGAAATCTCTTGTAGCTTTCTAGGGCGAATTAATTCCTAACTGTTGATGATCAAGTCTTCCCCTATCGTGGACGAACTAAATTCACTCAGTACATTCCTTCAAAACCTGCCAAATACGGCATAAAAGTCTTTTGGGTGTGTGATACAATAACTTTTTATCCGTGCTAAGGCTCAATTTACACCGGAAGATTGACAGGCAATCAGCAGCAAGTGAATATTGGTGAAAAAACTGTGATGCCTTTATGTCAACATTACATCAGGTAGTAATATCACTAAAGACAACTTCTTCACATTACTTCCTCTTACTCGCATGCTAAAATTAGATGGTTTCACTCTGGTCGGCACACTAAGGAAGAACAAACCTTACATTCCAAAAGTTTTTCTACCTAATAAGGAACGCTCACTCTCTCGACGCGTTTCGCTTTTCATAGAGATGCCATGTACGTGCATACGCCCCAAAAGTAAACAAAGGCGTTATATTATTATACACGATGCACTCCACAGATGTAATTGATGACACTGAAGGAAAAACCTGAGGTAATTTCTTTTTATAATAAAACTAAATCAGGTAAGGACATTATGGAAAAATTCTGGGAACATCCACGTGCAAGAGGCAAACAAGTCGCCGACCATTGGCCTTTTTTTTCAATATATTAGATGTAGCAGCTCTGGCTGCTTATATTATTTACACGGAAAACAATCCCACTGGCTACCAGAGCACAAATAAGAGGCGAATATTCCTAAAAGACCTAGCTCGTGATTTGTGTTTACCTGCTGTGGGCCAAAGAAGAAGAAATACTATTGTATTGCGAAATAGATTCACGAAAAATAGCATTGAAAGCGTCCTTGCTGTTTTCCTGGAAGTTCTCCATAATTCCAGTTATATGGTTGATCGAGATTCTTCTGGATGTATCTCAGTGAAAGGTATATGTAAAATGTGTTATCGCGGCGACGATAAACTAAAAAGAAAAACTCGCAAGATGTGTACCATTTGTAAGAATCCTGTATTTCTTCAGCATACGGATCAAACAGTACACTGGCTTGAATGTAAGGATAAATGATTGTTATTCAAATTATTTTATATTTTGTGAGATACTTCTGTGAATATAACAATGAATACAATAAAATATATTGAAAATACTACTGTTTTTACTGTTTGGTATTGAATATTCAGTGGTACCCGCAGAGACAAGACAAAAAAATCGGAGTGTCAATATCCCTTATGTCTAAAATTTTCTACTTGTATATAAAATGATCTATTTGAAGATGTCCTGAAGGCTCGATTTGAATGGACTTCCTGAAAATTCAACTTTGCAATTTGTACATCTTAAAAACACCCGGGTACCTCCTTCAGCCACATAAGGGTTAAAAAGACCCCAGATAGAGATGTAAAGTGCTTAAAATGTTGTGCACTGTTTTCACTTGCACATAGTGGAAAGGCGGATATCATTCAGCACAATCGACACTTAAGCATAAAAAGCCCGCTATTGCTGCTTCCACTACAAAAAAGAATACATTTGAAAATGAAGAACCAAACCTAGCTGCGATTGAATATACTCGGTCATACCACAACATGATCCACCGTCAGTCCTTTTGTTCGGGATTACACTAATAAGCTAACAAACAGTTGCTTCCAACAAAACTTTACACGCGTTAGAACCTAATCCGAAAATATTGTGTGTAACATTTTACAAAAAGAATCATTAAGCTCCATACAAAATGATCTTGGAATGGTCAATTTTGTAACAATCTATACCGATTGTTCAAATCAGGGAGCACAAAGATTTGTCCTATACTCGTAAGATATTTTACATAAAACAATCGCAATTAAGTAAAACTTTTGGAAGTTCAAAATTTTCCACTGCTAAAACTTTTGACAAATACGAATTAACAACAAAAGTGATGGCAACGTGCGCTGACAATACAAATTACAATTTTGGGGAGCAGCAAGACATGACCAACGCAACGTCTTTCGTAAAGTTCAGCAGTTACTTAAAACACCTTTAGTTGGGATAAACTGTGCTGCTCGTATCCTTCATAACTGTATTCAAACATAAGCAAACTGCTTGCCTGTGTGACATTGAAACCATTATTGCGAAAATCTATGGCTATTTCTATATTTATACTGTTCAAGTTGATCAACTAAAAGGGTTTTGTGAGTCTATTAACGCGGAATATCAAAAACGGTTGGGATACAGTAAAACCAGATGGTTAGCGTTGTTACCTTTGATAGAAAGAATGTTAAAAATGTTCCAACCATTACAGAGTTACTTAAATGTCCCACATTGATTCTTAATAGTTTTAAAAACAATTTTTTTGAAGTTTGTCTATGGTTTCTTCAATGACAAGCTTCTACATTTCATTAATGTGTGTTGTAAGTGAAATTTGAAAAATTTTCAATGGTTTTATCAAATTTAAAGCAACAATTAACGCTGTGCTAGTAGTTTTGATAAATGAAGGAGAAGACCTACCCATAACTCACTTTAAAGATTCGCAAGCGGTTCGTTGGGTATTACTAAAAAGGGAACCTCTGTGATGAGATGTCCAACATCTGACCGCAGAAGTTCTTTTTTTTCCTAGCTGACAGAAAGGCTCGATATGATTTTTTTAGTAACTAAATTTATGTATATAAAAAGTTAAAACAAATTACAACCATTTTCAGGCAGTCAGTCGCGATTTTGGGTGGGTCACACGAATTCCAATAGTCCATTCTAGGGGAACAATAAGTAGTGACCCATTAGTTTCAATTTTTTATTAACACTATTTATGGCAAGGGGTAAAAGTTTTGCAGACAGTTGTGGTTGTTTTTCGAGTTTTATTAACGTGAGAACATCGGTGGCATATTCGTCTAGTTTTTCTTTCCATCGACATGTGATAACCTACGTTGGAGAAACAGACTCACGTGATTCAGAGCAAAGTAACGTGCAGGATCACATAAAAAGAAGTCCACTTTTCAAACAAAATACTTTACAGTGTGTGCGACAAACGCTGTAACGGTTTTGCATACACAACGTAACGCTCAAAAGAATACGGAGTGTGCCCAGTAACATAATGCCTATCAGTTCGAATAGTGTACAATTTTCGAAAAGTATATATCCCACCTATGTTAGGCCTAACATACGAAGCCACCATAGTCTTAAGGGCACGATTTATCCATTGAATTGGACCAAGGCGTATAAAGAATTGCAGAGCGGTAACAAGAACAGCCCAGCAAACTCTTTGCTGCGGAATTGTACCCCGTTATCGAAAAGACAACGAAAAACTAGAATGATTTGTTCTCCAACGATCCGAGACACAACAGTGGCCATACGTTGAAAAAAATCAGAAAAATTGTGTAATCTCCCACAATGATGATCTACCAGATCAACACACAGCACCTGCCAAGAAATTGTAGGAATACTGTTAACGAAAAGCATTGGATAGGTTTGGCATGTTCATATATACCGAAATACGTCAGAACGCAAAGCTGTCCATTAGTAATGCGGCACGCAGTGTTGCTTATACCACAATGTCCGGCTGTAGCAGAAGAGTAATATCAGACAGTATTAGTGTTCCTTGATACGTTTGTAAGAGGTCAATCTGTACAATAAACAAAGAAAACTTTTAGTAAAGGAGGTAATGCGATTATTCACAGCTAAATACCAAGGGTTAGTGACCGCGAGACGAATTCGAGAAACAAGTTCAATAGTAATAGACTCCAGTTTTGACACAGAACGAGAAGTGTCTCACATAATTTCATTTTGTGTATTTTAGTCTACATTCACATTTTTTGTAAATTGCAAATTTTGTGCAAATATACATAATAATTTTACCTTAAGTAAAAATGTTACGCCATTGACTCTGGAATATCATTGTTATTAGGTATTCTCTAATAAAATTGTCACTTTACATTTTGTGGGTATAGATAAATATGTAACTCTCATTATATATCTATTTATTTATTTCTACATTAAAATTAATTTAATAACGTAATTATAAAACAAAAAAAACGTATAATTTAATAATAGTCAAGTTGCTTTGGTATGTGTGATCCTTGCGATATTGCAGGCTCACATTCCATTAATATAAGTAATTTGATTGTAATCTCATTATATTTAGAATTTACATCAGTTGTACATACATACATCGATTGGGGCTTGAATCTCGATAGCGCAGTTGGTTAGCGCGGTATTCTAGCAAAGTACAGGTCGTAGTTTCAAATCCTACTATAGGTAAACTTTTTATTTATGTATTTAATAAAATTAATAATAATTTTTAATAACATAGTTATATAAACTTCATAATATTTACATCTAGCGGTAGAATAAACTCGATTTTGATAAGAGATATTCTCTGTACTTTAGTCTACATTCACATTTTTTGCAAATTGTAAATTTTGTGCAAATATACATAATAATTTTACCTTAAGTAAAAATGTTACGCCATTGACTCTGGAATATCATTGTTATTACGTATTCTCTAATTAAATTGTCACTTTACATTTTGTGGGTATAGATAATTATTTAACTCTCATTATATGCCTATTTATTTATTTCTACATTCAAATTAATTTAATAATGTAATTATAAAAAAAAAACTTATAATTTTATATTAGTCAAGTAGTTTTGGTATGTGTGAATCATTGCGATATTGCAGGCTCACATTTCATTAATATAAGTAATTTGATTGTAATCTCATTATATTTAGAATTTACATCAGTTGTACATACAACCATCGATTGGGGCTTGAATCTCGATAGCGCAGTTGGTTAGCGCGGTATTCTAGCAAAGTACAGATCGTAGGTTCAAATCCTACTCGAGGTAAATTTTTATTTATGTATTTAATAAAATTTATAATAATTTTTAATAACATAATTATATAAACTTCATAAAATTTACATCTAGCTGTAGAATTAAACTCGAATTTGATAAGAGATATTCTCTTCCAAAAATATAGTAAATTGAAAAAAAAATGCATTGTAATTATCTAGAATTAATTTTCATTAAAAGAGCTTGTCTTGAAAATAAAGTTTTTAAAGGTTTTAGTTTTATTTACAGTTATTGCGATGAGTAAACAATAACGTTTACAAGCAGCAAATTACTTCGCCGTGTTTTTGCTTTCGATAATCGTGAGTATTATTGATGTCTCGTTTTCTAAATTAATTTCGCGGTAGAAATATACATCTTACACTAATTTGTGTGTTACTGTATAAATCTGTAATTTGGGTAACTCCATTTTTGATGTCTACATTAAATAAACGAGTTTTTAATTACACGATACTTAATTTATTATTTTGATTTCTCTATCCTTGTATTTGTGATAATTTAAATTTTTTCTTTCAGCTCTCTCCCCTCTTTCAGGCCTTTTTGAGATATTAGGGTTGAATTTCACAAAATTCATTGCACTTAGTATTACTACTAAAAAGGCTTATGCTTACCAACACTTATGCTAGTCCAGTGCAAATAATACATCTTCTGACCACGCATCCAAAGCCAAATTAGTGAGTGATGGTCAATTATAACATTAATTAATTGAATATCAATAATGATTGAATAAATCTCACCATGGGATTTACTTACCTTCTAAACAAAAAGTAACTTTTCTGCTGATTTCAAATCTGTTTGCAAAATTCATGTAGAAGGCAGGGTTTGTGAGTAAACGAACTAAACCATTTCGCGAAGGATTTTTTCTGGATGACAGAAAGGCTCAATCTGTTTTTTAGTAGTAACTAGGTATATATATATATATATATATATATATATATATATATATATATATATATATATATATATATATATAAGTTAGAACGAAGGATAGCCATTTTGAGGCTGTCAGCCGCCATATACATATAGTTACATATATCCTAATGGTTCTTCCTAATGGGACAATAATAACCCTTTAGTCTTAATTTTTTATTCACAGTGTATGGTAAGTTGTGGTTTTTTTTTCAGTTTTTTTAACTTCAGAACGTTGGTGGCATCTTCGTCTGGTTTTGTTCTTCCATCGGAATGCGATCACCTACGTTCATTACTTTATTTTTGTTCATTCTTTAAGATCCTCCTAAAGATGCAGAGGATCTTATAGGATGGATGAGTTCGACCATACTAAATCATCCGCTGTGCTAGTTCTATAAGGTATAACATAAAAGTAGTTTTAGTTGCAAGTACGTTATTATACAAAACATAGGAATTGGTAACTGACACCCTGAGTGCTCGAAAGTATACCTTTTTCTATCAACTACGGTCAACATCGTATAGCCCAACAATTTGATCTGTAAGATCGACGTCGCCCATATATTTATTATAGAATCTCTGAGCAAGAAAATTCTTGCTTTTCCTTAGTTTTCATGGTACGTTTTACTTGGACCACAGTATTATTGAAACAATTGCTGATGGCCAAAATATCTCTTGTATTCTCCCATCTTCCAATAATTATGCCGTCATTGCTGACTGGAAACTCTGACTAACCCCGCTGTAAATGTGTTCTATCTTTTTTTATGGTCGCTACAGCTGGATACGGTAGACTGGAGAAGATCTATAGACGAAAAATCGATCGAAAAAAAGTACTACATCATCGTTCCTGATAGTACTCGCTAACTTGGAAACCACCTTAGAACCTAATGGAGTTCCTGTTTTACTATCTGTTTTCCCTGCATAAATATTGAGATCATAAACACGTCCACTGGGGGAATCACCTCGCGCCCAACTTTTAATGTCACGTTTGATGGGTTTATTTGGGATATATTGTTTTAAAGACCAACGACCCCTAAATTTCGTTATAGACTAACCAATACTTTGAAACGGTGATTCGTTTTTCTTTGGAAAATAGTTTTTCAAACGGTTCACCATTTCTAATAAGTTTTACAGCAATTAGCAGGTTTGTCTAGATTATTGAATTAAATCTTTGCAAATAATAGCTTGCATCTATCTCTAAATATAGCTCTCTAGGTTGTAGTGTTACCAAGAGACTGATTTATTGACCAGTTATGATTAAAATGGGGTAACACATGATAAATGACACCCCAAAGAGTATCATTATTTTATAGTCATTGGTTGGTATAAATTTTGGTTTGATTTTATTTTCTAAACCTAATCTTTGTATAGTATGCAATTTCATTGGTTAAACTCCTTGGGAAAGTTTTCAAAAAAGTCTGCACTGCAGTCATATCGCGACTAATAAAAGAGTGAACTGGTTGTTCGCTTGATACTGAAATTCAACATGTTTCCTGGTTTTGGTTGTAACTTTCGTTTTTTTGCAACACAGCCTTTTATTTTTCTTGTACCTTTTGACTTCAGAATTTTGCAGTATTTTCACAGGTTGCTATTTGTCTTTCTAGATCCTGATTCTGTTCATCACTATATTCATACTAATCACCGCCAAGCTCATTATCATCCATCAAGTTCTCATCCAATTCACTTTCATTACCTTGCTTCAAACTGTTCTATAGTCAACTTTTGATGGTTCAAAATTATGTGAACCGTTGTCCGAGAAAGGCTGTTCTACGTCACTGTCGCTGCATCTTCTTGCTCGAGTTCCTTTTTGGTCAAATATCGTCGACTCATCGGTAAAAGAATGACTGTTGGGATATATGTACCCCAGGATATATGTCTAATGGGACAGTTAGGTCCAACCAAATAATAATAATAACGATAAAATACGGTTTTCAGTAAAATACACCTATTATATCTGCAGATAAATTATATACATACTAGAAGTACTCGGCGTACTTTTCTGCGCTCTCCCTCTCCCTGTCCAAGCAATACACATTTACAAAATTTCATCTAAATATTTTCAGCCGTTTCCCAGATTAACGTAAACGAACATTGTGATTTATATGATATATATATATATATATATATATATATATATATATATATATATATATATATATACCTTACCTTTACTACACAGTCTTTTAAAGACACAATATTTCACAATACTTGTCGGAAGAAAAACCCAGAAACTCACTGCAAACGTTGAACCGCATGTAAAAATTACAAAGAATTTTGAGGTTATGAATGCAGCATGCTGCGCTATGTGACACCTTGTTAAGCGGCCGGATATCAAGTGGTTACGAATAAATATCATGAGACACATAGAAACAGATTGTGGGACGTATGTAACCCGACAGTCTCGAATGGGTTAAAGTGTTACAAAGTTTATAATCCGCTAGAATATGAGTTATGAGTGAATTTTATATACATTATATACAATTAACTCATAAAAATGTATTTCTACATGATTTTCTAGAGTCCTTAGCTTGAGGAACATCTCTTTTAGTGTCCAAAATAATCGGCAAGCATTTTTGGACTCAATCTTTCTTGGTAGCGATTTTACATTACGGTTATTTCCTGATGAAAGCGTTCACAATGTCTGACACACATCCCCAGAAAAAAAAATGTGAATCCAAAAATGAATTTTCAGACAAATTGCATCTAAGTGATTTGTAGTTTTCAAGAAGGTCACTAAACAATTCATAATAGTTCGTGGTTTGTTTCTTTAATAAAAGATTTTCGCAACCTATACATGACTGCCGCGCAGCTTCTCTTATTAGTGACCCAACAAATATTCCTTTGATTTTTGCACCACTTATTTTTGGAAATTTACTTTTCAGCTAATGGAAACCTTCACCATGACGGTCATTGCTTTCACGAAATTTTGTATCAAACCATGTTTGATATGCAATAGGGGAAGGAATATTTTCTCGGAATTCATATAAGGTTGATGCATGACGTTTTCTCTTCGGGTTTATAGAATTTATCTCTTCGGCCATTGTTTTTTCACAAAGTAATTTTTGTTTATCCCTACTGTTCCATTCATATAAAAAGCAGCAGAACTTAATGTAACCAAGTTGAAAACCTAGCTACCATTTTAAATCTCCATAAATATGCTAAGAATACTTTTGAAACTTATCATTTTCAGTAAAAGCTTCATATTTTCATAAGCCTCTTTCATGTGTGCACCAGAAGCCTCCATTCTTCAGGATTGTTTCTGTCTTAGTTCATCTAATAGAGTCCACATCGTTGCAGTACACTAAGTTATCTTGCATGAAAATAAGGCTTCTAACTTCTTTTGCCGTTGATGGCAAAAGCATACTTTAGTTTATTTTTTAAGGAAGTTTCTGCCTTTTTAGATAAATTTAGATCACAAACCAAATTATTCAGTTCTGACTGACTAATGTGTTGTTTGTTCTAGGAAATCTGGATCTCTTTCGTCGTCGCTACATACTAAATCAGTTTGGAACTCTTCACCATCACGCTATTCTTCTGAATCTGAATTCAAACTCCAATTTTGTGGTGAAATTGAAATGTCTAGCTTTGAACTGTGGTGAACCTGTCTGATGGTCGAAGGAATGTTTGCATATTTAAATAAATTCATGGTCTTACTTGCGATTACACAAATTTTCGGAATACAAAAATAGCAGTATGTGGGGTGATTTTCCATTAATTCAAATAGTAAGCAAAGTTGCACAATAAGCATAACAGATGTGAGATGCCCAATATTTGTTCTGATGGCCAATTTTATACCCAAAACACAACTCATATAATTTTCGCACTAAAGGAGTAAGACATCAAAGTCAATTTACCACATACGTAGCAAACACAATTTACAGAAAGATAACAGTACACCAGAAAGGCGCTGGTCCTTCCATTACCGCTGTGACAGAGGAAAACTTTGCTGCTGTGAAGGTTATGAAAGCAGATAATAGAACTAGTTACGTCATAATAGAGGCTCAATTGAGGATTGGATCCTCGTCTGTGAAAACAATACATGACCACTTTCATCTGAAAAAAAGTCGTACATCGTTTTGTACCCCATCATCTTACAGATTTTCAAAAAGCAGAACGAGTACGAATTTGTTACGAAACTCTGACATTGCTTAAAAATGCTGAACACCAAATTTTGTCAAAAATTGTAACAGGTAATGAAATTTACATACCATTTTTCAACATACCAACTCGACAAGAGAGCCGCGTATGCATCCATGAAGACGAGGTCATACCAACAATAATCAGAAAATAACGAGCAATGAAGAAAGTAATGTACGCCGTGTTCTTTAGAAGTACCGGTCTAGTGAGCTCTATTAAGCTAGAGGAGCAAAAGATTGTCACAGCTAAATGATGCGTCCAACACTTTGCCGGAAGTGTTGAATAAAGTCCCAAAGAAGGAAACTATGCTAGTGCTTCTTCCCCTCCTCCTACTCACCGGATCTGGCAATGTGCGACTTTTTTGGGTTAAAAAAGAACTTACGAGGATGAAGGTTTTTTCAGAGGAAGATATCTAAGCTGCTTGGAGAGCAGTGGAAGAAAATAATGGCTAAGTGTATTACAGCAGAAGCAACTACTTTAAACATATCTAAAATAAAATTTCGAAAAGGTTTCACTGGTTTCTTTATTCTCAATAATAATGACTTGTCCCTCGTACCTACAAATCAGTACGTAGATATATAAATTTTCAACTAGGTCTTTAAATTCCCACACAGCATTCATATGAAACTGGAAGCTCACAAACAAACAACCGTATACCAATGAAAATTCCCACGCACACCGGTAAGTTTCAAGATAGACCTGTAAATTTCAATACGATTCTTACAATTCCCATATCTATTTGTAAATTCCCTGGTACATCTGTAAATTGGCATATAGATCTATAAATTCCCAGATAGATCTGTACATTTCCAGAGAGACAGATCTCAAAATAATACAATTCCCAGTTCCATCTGGAATTGAACAGATATATCTGTGAATTCTTAAACGTATCCGTAAAATCCCCGCTAAGTGTGTAGGTTACCAGATGTGTCTGAAAATAATGCAATTCCTGGATCTATCTGTAAATTCCCGAACCTGTCTGTACATTTTCAGGCCTATTTATGAATTTACAGGTAGACCTGTAAATTGAATATGATTCCCTGGTAAATGTGTAAATCTACAGTTAGATCTGTATTAAAAAATTTGTAAAGAATCCCGCAACCGATAACATATAAACAAGGCAGAGGTGTGGTTGCGAAAGGAAATAGGAAAGATGTTTTGATACGGATTTAAACTTTGGGATAGGAAAGTAGGAATAACTTCTTGGTCATTACATGTGGAGTGGTTTTATTATAAACGATTTATACCACCAAAATTGTAATTTTCGTTAATAAATCAGCTAACATTTTAATGCAGAACAGTCGATTTCTTTCATTTTAACTAAATATAGCTCTGTCTTGTGTCGTTTAAATGCAAATGTAACTTTACTCCAAAGGGATTGCCGATTAAAAATTGAAACCATTTTGCTGCAAATTTGTTTTAATTTTTGCAATGTGGGGGAGGGGGCTGGTTTAAATGGAGAATAAAAGGATCGTTCTTTTTAATTATTTTCATTTCTGTGTTACATGTCAAAAAGAGCAAAATTCTTTTTTAAAACTATTCTAAGATTCTTTGGCTTAGTGTGACCAAATGCGTTTGATACAATGCGATATTTTGAGCAACACAATTGGACAATGAAAGATGCGCGCTGCATTTAAACTATGTACAGTCGTACATTGATAAAATAATATATTAGTAGTATGGTTATTTTGAAATAACTGCAATGAAAAGCGTCAGTTTATGGATATTTTACAAGATTTAACACGCGCCTTGATATGGTTTAGGTGTTTAACATATAACAAATGTACCTGCATACAATGGTAATGTATGTATAAATGCGTAACGCGAGTATTTTGCATTTGTTGTTTTCACAACAAAATTTAACACCGTATAACATGCAATGTTACAGTTTTTAAAAATTATGGAAAACAAAAAAATTTTACACACCATTGGATTGACCATTATACTATTTAAGTTAACATTTAACTCAACTTGATAATAGTTCAACAAACAAACAAAAGTTAGATCAGTGAAAATCAGTGTTAAACGTCTTTTCTCTTTTGTTAAACTCTAAACCGCATGTAATAATTTTATGTCACTCTATTAGTCCACTTTCATTACCAAAACAAACAAATATAGATAATGAATCGTTATCCTTCATCAATTATGGATCTTGAATAAAATAGGTTAATAAAAACTAAATTAATATTTTAAAGATACGGAATGTGAAGGAAGAATTGACTGCAACAAGCAAAATGCAATGAAATAGAAACTGGAAAGACGGGTTGCGTATGATAATAACTGGTCAATGTCCTTCTTGTGAACAGGTGCGAAGACTCTAGGTCGAAGAATTGTGAAGCGACATCATCACAGTTCAAGTTTAGGTAGACCCATTCAAGATTTTTGTCATCGATGAACTCGATACCAGTTATGTAAAATTGTCATTTTATAAACAGAATCTGTCTGGTTAAACACTTTTGTAGTGATAAATTCGTATTCAAATCACACATTATTCATGATTATTCCGAAAACGTTCAGAAAAAGAAAATTGTTTCATTTGACTGACAAAAGGGTGCACGAGGAATTTTAATGCTTAAGTTAGAGATTTAAATTAGCAGTAATTAATTATATTATCAGTAAAAATAAAATAGCCTAAGGGGGTTTAATTCATTAATAAATAATTGCAATATAGTGTTTCAATTACTTGTTGTGTACCTTAGGGGGTATGTCGTCTTCATCAAACAGAAAAATGAAAGGTAGTTATATCGATTCATGTTTACAGATTAACAGTCGGTAAATTTGCATTTTTTTATTGATCAAAAGCCCAAAGCGATGCACTAATTTTATAACAAGATTTTGAGGATGGTGCATTTATAATCCAATCCATTGCTGGATTTTATGGGTTTGGTTGAGATGTTCGACAGCATCATTACAAAAGTGCTTTAGGGCAGTTACGCTACTTGGTTTTATCTTTGCTACTGACTTATTTGTTATATACTTGCTTGTGGCAGTCATAAATATTATTATCTATTCTGTTGATTGCCTAATAATACTTACTTGATTAAAGAGGTGATAAAATGTTTAACACCTAGCTTTATTTTTTGTTTGGATTTTTTTTGCCATTTCAATCCAACAGTGTTGTCCATACAATAATGTATTATATTGCCACAAACTTGCAGATTTATTTTATCAAAACATTTACAATCAAATCACCATTTAGTAACGAAAAATACAGTAAAATTATTTAATAAAAGCAATATCGATAACGCGAATTTTTTTTTACTATCAGCATATTCTCCTTGTAGGTATATCAACGCTCTTGAACCAGCGACGCTAAAGTACCATTATGACTGTTTTGCAGGAATTACTTCCTCGTCCATCTTAATCTTTTATCCGGAAAGGAAGAGTTTGAGCTTCGGGAATAAGTGAAAGTTACCCGGAGCAGGATCTGGTGAGTAAGGTGGATGCGGGATAACCTGGAAGCGAGGATGATCATGCGACTGGTATAGTAAGGTGCATTATCATCATAAAAGAGCACCTTTTTTCGAACCATCCCATACGGAAAATAGTATAATAGACTATATTTCAATTTTGTTTGAGTTGATCAGCTTATTGCCACAGTTTTTGTTTTTGTACTGCGACGTTCCGTAAGCGGACTACTTCCGTCATCAGGCTTAGCCCTGAGAAGGACTGATTTGAGTCGAATTCATTTACTCTGATTTATTCTCAAGCACTTGACTCCTCTCCGATTCGAACTTACAGTCTGACACTTTTACCGCTAAACCACTGAGTAATTCAATATATATATATATATATATATATATATATATATATATATATATATATATCATGGTCGGCGATTCTGGATCTTTTCGGATGTTATTCTTGCGTTCCTCTGTTCTAACTTTAAATGGTCTACTGCTCTCCCCTATATATGATTTGCCGAATTTGCACATGGTAGGTTGTACACACAATTCTGGGAACTCTGGTCTTCATGGTGTGGTTTTGTTTTGGTTAATATTCCCTTGAGCGCTCTTGTGAATTTGAAGGTAGTGGATATTTTGGGTTTGCTATCTACCCTTTCCTTTTCGGTTACCTTTCCATGTTTAGGGTAGGTGTTAAATTAGAGTAGCCATTTTCTTTAAATGCCAGTAATATTTTGTTTTCCATTTTTCAGGTCCTCTTGTTTCAGCCTTATCGTACTAGCTTCTTGCCACGCCTAACTTCACACTTTTGTGATGATTGGAGTTGTTGTGTAAGTATCTCCTCGTGTGGGTGGGTTTCCTGTATATATTTGTCGTGAAAGTGTTGTTCACTCCTATGTACAAGTTAGAACATGCTTCCAAGTACAAGACAAATTCTGCCAACAATAATGCGTGAAGAGATTAGAGGCCTTCTCGGGACTAAGCATGACGACGGAAGCAGAATACGCTCCCCGTTACCATTCTCGTGAATGTAGATAGTAGTCCAATGTTGACCTGTTATGTTTGCTGGACCCGTATTTACAATAACTGCACAAGGTCTAGGTGCATGCCTCGGTAATTGATTAGAACCACATACAGTAGATTCTTGTGGCTGGGGATCAATTTCAAACATTTCGCACTTGTACCGCATACATCTTTGAAGTTGGTGTGCGTCCAGTTTTGCAATAGTAATACGTTTTCCAGTGCACATACATGCCCAACGATGTTATGGTATAACTAACGCCTACACGCCTTTTTTTTTTTCAATTTTTTAATCGACGGGCAAGAAGTTAATAAATCTTAAAAACGGTTGTTTTTCACTGCCTTTAACGTAAATTTTGTTAAACGGCAGCAGCGTTCTTATCAGATCCTCTTGGAAATCGTTGTAAGGCACATACGCTGACTGCCATTTCAAGCCGTGATATTTATCCTCTAAATACATTATCTGTCTTGACATGGGTTTTGGTATAAAATAATCTCGAGATGACTTTATCAGAATCAGCAGTAACGAACCATGAGCTGTAATCACGGCAATTTCTTTTGATATGAATTCGTTGTTAACACCTCTAAACCCTTGTACCCAAGTATACATACGTCATCTTTCACCTGCTGCTGTACACTGAAACATCGAAATCCACGACGACATTGCGGTGTTTATCGATCTCGATCACGTTATCGAATTCGGCGTACACTAAGCAGTTAACGGTATCAACAAGCGCTTCTTCAAAGCCGACTTCTAGGCGAAAGGAGCCGTTTCTAACCAAATTCCAGTGCGTACTAACGTCTGAACACAAGTTAGGGGTTAGAACGAAGGCCATTAAATAGTAGCCGTCTGGGTACCCGTACCGGAGAATAAGGTGTGATACGGCCTTACATATAAACCATTATCTGTAAAGTCGGGCCTTCGAAGGAATTTGTTGATCGTCAATATGTAACGACATGACTTGACGAGTAATCACAATTGAAGGCTTTATTTGCGACAAAACCTACGATGTATCGTTTAGGTAACTGACCCAGGAAGACTTTATCCAATGATTTTCGCTGTATGTCTGTGGGTACAGTTAACACGTATACGTCGGTCCTTGTAACAGGGTATGTTGCTGCAGTTGTTTCTAAAAATTTAGCATGTGCAATTAGAATGGTGGGGTTGATTCGCATACGTCTCCACAGTAAACTAGCGTCCATAATTCGCGTCTTGTAAGTTGAACCGTGCGCCGCCCGTAGACTAAGGGTATCTATTGATCGTACAAATTTAGCCTTTAATTCAACACCGCTTATGAGAAACTTTTCTTAATTAAACAAATCCGAGTGCACGTGACCAATCATCTCAGCCAGTTCGCTAGTCGTTGCAAGAACTTAACGTTTTGAGAAATCGTTATTTGCGGGCCCCAGTGTATTCATCTGCCCTGCAGTATCGTTGTGCCATAAGATACAAGATGTGAACTCTTGGCCTCCGTTACATAATTTAGCAACGTTACGATATATAAGTGGTAGGCGTAGGTGTGTGAGTGTGTGAGTGTGTAAGTGTGTGAGTGTGTGAGTGTGTGAGTGTGTGAGTGTGTGTGTGAGTGTGGTGTGTGAGTGTGTGAGTGTGTGAGTGTGTGAGTGTGAGTGTGTGAGTGTGTGAGTGTGTGAGTGTGTGTGTGTGAGTGTGTGAGTGTGTGAGTGTGTGAGTGTGAGTGTGAGTGGTGAGTGTGTGAGTGTGTGAGTGTGTGAGTGTGTGAGTGTGTGAGTGTGTGAGTGTGTGAGTGTGTGTGTGTGTGTGTGTGGTGTGTGAGTGTGGTGTGTGAGTGTGTGTGTGTGTGTGTGTGTGTGTGTGTGAGTGTGTGGTGTGTGTGTGTGTGTGAGTGTGTGAGTGTGAGTGTGTGAGTGTGGTGTGTGAGTGTGTGAGTGTGTGAGTGTGAGTGTGTGAGTGTGTGTGTGTGGTGGTGGGTGTGTGTGGTGTGTGTGTGTGAGTGTGTGAGTGTGTGAGTGTGTGAGTGTGGGTGTGTGTGTGAGTGTGTGAGTGTGTGAGTGTGTAGTGTGTGAGTGTGTGAGTTTGTGGGTGTGTGAGTGTGTGAGTGTGTGAGTGTGTGAGTGTGTGAGGTGTGTGAGTGTGTGAGTGTGTGAGTGTGTGAGTGTGTGTGTGTGTGTGAGTGTGTGAGTGTGTGAGTGTGTGAGTATGAGTGTGTGAGTGCGATGTGTGTGTGAGTGTGAGTGTGAGGTGTGTGAGTGTGAGTGTGTGTGTGTGTGGTGTGTGAAGTGTGAGTGTGAGTGTGAGTGTGAGTGTGAGTGTGTGAGGTGTGAGGTGTGAGGTGTGTGTGTGTGTGAGTGTGTGAGGTGTGAGTGTGTGTGTGTGTGTGAGAGTTGTGAGTTGTGAGAGTTGTGAGAGTTGTGAGAGTTGTGAGAGTGTGAGAATGTGTGAATGTGAGAGTGTGAGAGTGTGAGTGTGAGAGTGGAGTGGAGTGTGAGAGTGTGAGATTGTAGAGTGTGAGGGTAGAGTGTGAGAATGTAGAGTGTAGAGTGTGGATTGAGTGTGAGAGTGTGAGAGTGTGAGAGTGTGAGAGTGTGAGAGTGTGAGAGTAGGGAGAGATGAAAGTGTGAGTGTGTAGAGTGTGAGTAGAGTGTGAGTATGTAGTGTGAGTGTAGTGTGTGAGGTGTGTGTGTGTGTGTGTGTGTGTGTGTGTGTGTGTGTGTGTGTGGTGTGCGTGTGCGTGTGCGTGTCGTGTGCGGTGTGTGTGTGTGTGTGTGTGTGTGTGTGTGTTTGTGTGTGAGTGTGTGCGTGTGTGTGGTGTGTGTGTTCATAGAATTTTTTCAAAATCAATTTAACTTCCATAAGAGTTGTCAGTTTGGAACTAAATTCGATTATGTAAAGAAAACCATTGCATAGTTAACTTTGAGAATCAATATGAAGGCTAACTAGATCAAAAATTTTGAATGTATTCATTTCGCTTGAAAGTTATTGGCGTAATGGAGGAGTAACATTCTGTCTCAGTCCTGAACCGTTTTAAAATCTCATTTAGCATTCTTCTTTAAATATCGTGTCTCATTGTTGCGGTGTGTTGGACGCCAAATTATATTGTGCATTAACACAAGGTGTTATTTCTTAGTGGGGCGATTTATTGAAATATAATGATGTATGGTTCCCGTTGTCGTACAAGAGCGACATAAGTTCACGACTGAAAAGCTAGGCTATGTCATCGATTTTTTTATTTTATTTGTTTTCTGTTGGTGTCAAAATTTAATCGTAACGGTGCATAAGTAGCACCTAATATGCATTCACATGTTTTTTGTTTAATAAAAACACCTTCAGATGATGTGCCAACTAGGAAATGAAAAACACTTTATTAAACCAAGGTAAGAAGCTCATATTATATTTCATTGAATTAAGGTAAAAATAGTGAACGCAGAGCTGAAAAAACAACAAAAGAAAATTGTTTGCTGACAGTGATAACCAACCAGTTCGAAAAACTATCAATAATTTACATATGTGTCTCTATTTTAGAAAATAATCTATCACTAGAAATAACTAACTCGTGGCGCTGATTAAGCAAGACAGCATATTGTGACAGGTAAATGCGATGCAATCTAGCAGCATGTGTAAAATCGATGATCATTTGTTAACGTAATCTACGTATAGTTATTTCTTATGTGATATAACAAGATTTTGTTATGATAACATAAGCATCACATGTATATTTTCAACTTAATTTAACTATTCATCTGACCGAATCTGGACCGGTAGATCGTTTAAACAGTCGAACTATTTATTCATGAGCTGATCATTAAATTAAAATAACAATGGGAAAAAAGGCAGCTTGAATATAAAGAATAATGATATACGTGTATTATTGTAAGATATCAAATATCACTGACAAACAGGTTAATTATTAGATAAGTTTAAAATGCGTAAATAGTTTTTTTTTTAATGCACTAATTACCCACGGTAACAAAACTGAAGTTCAGGGGCACCCGAAAGTCTGGTTTCGTTTCCTTTTTGAGCCTTGCATAAGAGTGTAAGGAAATAAGATCATGACCCTGCGGTTCCGTTTCCTATCAAATATTTTTGAATGAGTTGGAATGAATGAATTTGTACACGTGCATCAATGAAATGTGAGTAATGAATTTCACCCCTTTCTTGCACTTTATGCATTGCCAACATATCTTCCACCTTCTTTGCGTCACCGGATACGTTTTATCATTTAATATTAAAGTATTTATTTTTAGAAAATGTTAAGCACAAAATTGTGGTAAAGATTGATCTTAAAATTGAAAATTACACGGATTAATAGCGTGAAAATATTAAAACGATCTCTGTTTTTATGTAAGAAACAATCTATTTCTGTAACAGTATAAGCCGATAAAACAGCTCACGTATTATAATAGAATTTATTTAAAAAAATTGATTCACAAGAATAGACGTTATACGTGAAAGAATTTGCTTTAACACTATTCTGCCATATTCAATAATTGGCAATTGGCAATCTTGAAATCAACAAAGCGTACTTTTATGTGTAAATTGAAGTATTTTTAATTTCCCATAAAATATTTTTGTACTCTTTATACCTTTTTGTATACTGGAAATATGGTAAGAAAAGTTTTGTGTAAACGGATGACCCGAGGAAGCAGGTGGAGTTTTCCACTCGTTTTGTAGGCTTAAATGGCCCGTTAAACCAGTGCTTCTCAAGCTTTTTAAGTCAGGACACATTAAACTTTTTTTTCGCGGAACATCTATCAGCATTACACTAAGAATAACAAACCTTTATGAAACCAAGCAATGGAAATAGGAAGATCTTTAGCAAAACTTAGTCCATTATTGAAGAATAACACTCTCACCCCTGTTTGAAGTTTTACTTTAATGATAGAATAACATACCGATATTGATTTAAACTTTTTTTTTAAACATACTAAAAAATAGCAGTTCTAATTAGCACAACTAAGACTAAAACTTTATTTAGTATAAATTTGATAGCTTTGAGTAGAATAACCATTTCCGCAAAAGTCCCAACTAATTTGCAACAGTTTTCAGTTATTTGATTTTTACTCGAAAAACTTGGAGAGGCTTTACGAGGCATCAGTATTACGTGGACCACGTTTTGAGAACTACTGCATTAGGTAAACTAAGTGGTTTAGACCACAACGTCCAACTTCACAAAATGTCAACAACCCCCCCCCCTCACTTGATGTTTGATTTCTGCAACACATGACCACAACTCCAAATTTTAATGTTGAACATGACGCCTAACTTGACCACAACCCCCAACTTTAAGAATGACCACAACTCCCACTTTAAAGAATGACCACAATGTCGAACTTGACCACAACCCCCAACTTTAAAATGATAACTTTAATGATTCATGAAATGCAATTAAGTGACTAATTTGTTTAAACTATTAATAGGAATTACTCGTCAATGTGTACATGTACAGTGTGTTGTTTTTTACAGATATCTTTCTTATTATCAAAGATAGAAGTTTTCAGTTTTTACATTCACGTACTACTTTGTTGACCTATATTTCATGGCAAAATCGAAAATTTAGAATCTTCTTTTGTTTTCGACTTTTGCCAAACGTCGATATTTCTACAGTGGCATGTTTATAATTGTTCTAGGGGGGTGCGGTTTTTGAGCAATAATATATACTTGCATTTTTTAACATGGGAATCATAGTTGGCTTGCCAACTATCAGGTGCTGTTCTTTCTTAGCTTTTCAAAAGTATAAATAAATTCTGATAAAATCTTCAAAATATTTTTTCAACAAGACGGTGCCCTAACCCATAATGCTTTGGCTGTGGGGAATTACTTAGAACACCGTTTCCCAAATCGTTGGATTGCAACATTCGGTTAGGTATTATGACGGTTCTGATAAATTATGTCTTTCAGAAAACCCAATGGGACATAACACCGAACCGAATGCTGCAATCCAACGATTTGGGAACGGTTTTCTAAGCAATTCCTCACTGCCAAAGAATTATGAGCTGGGGCACCGTCTTGTTGAAAAAAAATATTTGAAAACGTCTTTCAGGAATTTCTATATTTAGGTTTTTGAAAAGAGAACGCAGCTGATGGTTACCAAGCCAACTATGGTTCCCACTTAAAAAAATTCAAGTTTATATTATTACTCAAAACCCGCACTTCAGTTACGTATAATTGAATAATTGCATTTTTAAACGGTATTTATTTACCAAGCGGTATATTTTTTATACCGTTACCAACTGTATGTATACCTACCGTATACCTACTTTTAGTACACTTAAATACGCTACTGCAATGGGGCGTATCGTTCGATTTTGCCAAATATATCTTCAAATTTTAATAATGCTCTGGATACGTAGTCAATCTTTTCAATTTCGTAATTTCATAAAATGAAATTGGCATAAGTACCATGAGGGTTCCTTTCTCATTTGTATGAATCCGCGGCGACTGTTAAAATCATTTTCCATTTAATATGATTTTGATATTTCTTCGTTTTAGAGAAACGGTCATTTTGGCCAGGGTTAAATCCAAATCGCTCTAACCATTCGACCACCGAATCATGAACCAGAAAACACCTTACAATTTCTCCGTATATAACGACTTGACAAACTCCTGGTTCTAACAGTAGTGTCGAACTTAAGAATGGCTTTTCTCCCTTTCCTGAGTAATGAATAAATTTAGGATTCAGCAGAATTTAAGATGACACAGACTGCCTCGGATTCATAAAATTGAACATAATAATAACGCGTAAGCAAGGTTTGATTATTTTCAGCATTTTCAACGGCGGATGCACATGTATCACTATCTAATGATACGGGTTCGTTCGAATTAGACCATACGTCAAATTACCAAAAATTGCACGTAACTAACGGTTTCAATATATTTTGCTAAACTTCAGTCCAATAAATTTATTTGCCAAATAATTTATCTTCAAAATATATGTATGTATGTATAAGTTATGAGAAATCTGGGACACTGGAACTGTGGCAGGATCTGTAACAAACAAAATACACCCATGTACCACACAAAACTAAAAAACACCGAACGCGTTTCGATAGCTAGTCGACCGTTGATGATGATAGCGTAGCTATCGAAACGCGTTCGGTGTTTTTTAATTTTGTGTGGTACCTGGGTGTATTTTGTTTGTTATATGAAGTTATCTTCCTAATAACCTCATTGGGAGAGGAA